>PVIJ01000217.1:141319-344995 GCA_004024925.1 Scalopus aquaticus | reverse complement strand
CCCCCTCCTCTGCCTAAGTGCTCAGCCTAAGTCCCTGCACAGCTCCCCTGCCCTGGGGGCGCAGGAGTTAAGTCTCAGCACTATGAAGCTATCGCAGCCACTGCAGAAGAGCTTGATCCCCAGCCAGGGAGCTTCCCACAGGGCGCAGCAGACCTCTCCTGCCTCACCCGCTGCCCCCCTCAGCAGTGGATTTCAGTAGATCCGCCTGTTCTGCTCCCCACTCTGTCTCTGGTGAATCCTCTTACTTCCCACACCTCTGGCCTGCACCCCAGTTCTTCTACACAAAAATAAATAAAATCTTTTTTAAATAAAAATAAAAAGTGCTTAATTTTTTTTTTATCTTCTAGAGAATGTTCCATGTGTACTTAAGAAGACCACATATCTTGCTGTTTTCAGGTGGGATGTTCTATAGGTATCTGTTAGGTCTAGTTGGCACTTACTGTTGTTCAAGTCTTCTTTTCCTTACTGATCTGCCTAGTTGTTTTATTCACCTTTGTAAGTGGGATATTGACATCTTCAACTATTTTTGTTGAATTATCTCTTTCTTTCTTTAATCCTGTCAATTTTGCTTCATATATTTTGAGCCTCTTGTGATAGATGTATATATGTTTGTGATTTATATTTTCCTGATGTAATAAAATGTCACTCTTTTCCTCAAGTAGCAATTTTTGTCTTAAGAATCTATTTCGCCATGTGTTAATAGAGCTACCCCAGCTCTCTTTTGCCTACTGTTTACATGGTATATATTTCACTGTCCTCTTAAGACAGGCATTTTTTAAAGTTCCTCAGGTGCTCCTCAAGTGCGGTCAGGGTTGAGAAACATCAGAACAAAGACCTTAAGCAAGGAGAGCAAAAGGGGCACTCTTTTGTCATCAGGTCTATTTATTTAGTATGATGTTTCTCAATCTTGAGAAATATCTGGACCTGACCCGTTTAAGGAAAAAAGTTTCTTTGGCATCCTCAACACTAGTAAGTTATTTTTATAATATTCCTTACATGGGTATGAATTAAAACTAATCTTTAATTTTCTAGCTTCATACAACTAAAAAACCGAATCCATTCTATAAAGAAATATAATCAAAACAATAAAATTAACTTAACACATTAACTCAAAATTTAGAGTCGTGTTTTTTTAATAAGATTGCCACTGGCTGACTGAATCTGATCACAACGAAGATTCTTTGAGGTCAGCATGTGTCTATGATGCTCAAATGGGGCAAATTCAGTTTGTTTGTTTTTTTATCAAACTACAATGGATCTCTGATTATACAGTACATGGTTAATACCATTTGACCTCATTTTACTAATAAGCTAGATTAAGTCCATCTTTATTCATAGTCCATTACCTGGAAATGATCAAAATTTCACCCTCAAGGAGACGCTAAACACAAACACACAATAGGTTCACTATGATGACTCCAGAGTACACTTATATTCATTTTTTTAAAGATTACCATCAAATTTAAAACAAGTTTTTACATTTCTGGAGGAGACTCAGTGTATCCCACAAACAAATCTACAATTTGAAAAACACTGGCTTGGAACTTTCCTTTAATAGTGTCTCAATCCTTTCCAGAAGGCTCCACAGGAATCCTCAGGCATTGTTCCCCTGAGAAGATACTTACTCCAACTCTGATTACATAGGGGCTTTCTTGAAGTTCTGTTTGTGGGCATCTCATTTTGAGCAGTGAAGAAAAGAAAGCAAAAGTAAGAACCTTGTGCTGATCCCTATGAACTGATCTAAAAGCTGTTTGACTATTGGTTTTACTAATCCAGATAAAGCCATGAGCAGTAATTTAGCCACCACCGCCTCTACTACAATCACCTTTGCCAGTGAATGAGCAGAACTTTGTAGTAAGCAAGGTATTAAGGAGGCGCCATATTATAGTAACAAACTTAGACAAGATAGGAAGAATGAGGTCGTGTATCAGGCTGAGAAGGACCTGAAAGGAGACAGCCTGGCCCAGGATAAGAGCACTAACTGCATGCCCTGCTAGCTAAGGTGACTCATTAAGCTCTGATTCACTTCCTTACAATCACCTATTAGATAAGCAACTGAAGATGGGGGCACAGTAGATTCATAGCCATTACCCAAGAGAGATGACTAATGACTCCTGTGTTTGCCACCATCCACCCCCACACCCCCACTTAGAGGCCAAACCATCCAAGGTACCACCTCAAGCTTATATAGTTGAAGTGTGGGGATAGTGTTTGCTATCACCTCTTCCTTCCTACTCCACTGAACTCAATAAATATTCTATAAATGATCTGTGAGATTCCCCTCTTTCTACAGAGCATACTAGAACATGTTTCATTCAATTGACTGACAGGAATGTTTTATAAGGACTTGAATAGAATTTTTTCCCTTCGTCTTAATTCAATTACTTAAGTCAGAGCCATATGCAACAACAATTAAAACCTTTTAGAAGATGCAAAAGAGGGGCCTCCCTGGTGGCCCAGGGTTGCAGTCTCAGGGCTGTCACCACTGTGGCAGAGGAGCTGACCCACATGGCGCAGCAGACCTCTCCTGTCTCACCGCTGCTCCCCTCAGCAGTGTATTTCAGTAGATCTGCCTGTTCTGCTCCCTATTCTGTTTCTGGTGAGCCCTCTCACCCACCCCCAGCCCCACACCTCTGACCTAAACCCCAGTTATTTGATGCAAAAATAAATTTTAAAATTAAAAAAAAAAAAGATACGAACAAAAATAACTTTTCCCAAAATGACAGGCAGATTAGTTTGTTAGGAATACACTAAAAGTCTCTTCTCAATAACCAAAAATTTCTTATGCTTTACTTGGAGAGATCATTTTTGCTCCAGTTTTTGTTACTGAAAATTACTCTGTTTGCATCTCATCAGCCATCTGCTCAGAGTTATGTTAAGATTATTTTTCAGGGCTTAGTGACCTTTCTGACGGTACAGCCTAGTAAGAGGAACACAAGAGAGTTTTCTGATAGAGAGGAACATGAGTCAGGTCCTGAATTTCACTCTCTGCATGTTTTTCCTCCCAGTTACACAGAACATGCATGTTCAACCCCACAGACCTCATTCTGACAAAACTGCTCCCTGTCTAAGCATTGGTGAGAGCTGGCAAAGCTTTGGAGAGAGTCATCGAACCATCCACTTTTAAGGACAGAGAATAGCAGGTGGCCTCAAAATATACTATGATGTAGCTTTCCTCAGCTGCAGTTCACCATTATTCAACTGGAGGAGGGTCCTGACGTGGCTCCAGCACATACACATTCATTGCAGCATCGCTCACAATAGCCAAGCAGAGGAAGCCACCCGCACACCCATCCAAGGAGAAAGGATAAACAAAATGTTGTACATATGTAAAATGTTATTCAGGATATGTTAATCTGCAATAAGGAAGCAGAGTGATTCCCAAACCAGCATTTATTCGGGATCAAAGAACAACAATTGAGGGTTCATCAATTTAGGTAGAATCCCCAAATGTGTTCTGATTACAGGATAAAAAAAAGCAGGGGTATTGAAAAAGGAAAAATTACATGAATTTTTTATTTTAAAAAATTCTGTTGGTGTTCACAAGCTTAAGCTAGCTTGACTATACACGATCAGTTACTGAGTCTCTTGGTAAAAGATCCATAACAAATCTTTGTGGTCAGGATGCCCGTTTTCACTATGACTCTTAAAACTCTTGTAGTTTGGGGCCAACCCAAAGTTCAAGGAACAAGACACGCAAGGTATTTCCTCTGAATGACTATTCCGCTCCCTTTTAAAATGGCTACACTTGTGTCCCCTTTCACACTTCCAAAAAACAATTCTGACACAGGTTACAACACAGATGAACCTTGAGGGCATCCTGCTAAGTGAAACATATCAGTCACAAGATAGCAAAAGTCTTATGACTCCATTCGTTGCAGGCATCTGAAGTCACACAGCGAAACAGAAAGAACCCCAGCTGCCTGGAACTAGAGGGAGGAGAGATAAGAGTGTTGAATGGGTACAAAGTTGCATTTTCTGAATGATGGAAAAGTTTAGAGTTGTTGCACAACTTGAATGTCCTTAACGCAAACCACTGTCCACTTAAAAATGTTTAAGATGGTCAATTTTATGTTATGAGTCTACTACCATATTCCATCTAAGGAATGGCGTATTTTTGATTTTTAGAAGTCTATGTAATTTGTTGTTTTAGAAAAAATAAGAACTTAGGAGTTTTGTTTGTGTGGCTTTTTTTTGAAAAACAGATTCAATTATAGTTTGGTAGTTTTGCCTGTTTGCCTTTTGCTGATGAAAACCAAAACTTCACATTATTACACATTGCATGGGAGATTCTTCGTGTTTTTTTTTTGTGTGTGTGAGAGTGTGAAAGTTAAAAGTTTGGGTGTTTTCAATTGTCTTATTGTCAAATAAGACAAATTGTCTTATTGTCAAATTCAATTGTCAATAAGACAATTGAAAACACCAGCAGAAACATTAGTCACACACAAAGCAAGTCAAAATAAGTTGAGAAGAAACAAACTTAGGCATCCTAAGATCAAAGGCTAATAGATGAAAAAAGTCATGATTTTAATAGAAAAAGATTTAGGTCAAACTTACAGTCACTACTTCATCTTTGGCTGCTGAACCATCATTTCCTCCTTTCTCTAAAAGGAATTCATTGTTTTATCCACCATTATTTTAGCTGCCCGGAATACAAATACAGTTCTGGTGACTTAACACCACAGAAATTCACCCTTAGCAATTTCATCACTGTGTGAATCACAGGGGTGTAATTACACAAACCCCAAAAATGCCTAGCTGACACAGAATCAACTTTTGGAACCACTGCTGTATATGTTGTCCATCATAGACCAAAACGTCAAGTGATATAATTATATAGAAATGTTTTCTCTTACATTGCTGGTGGGAATGTAGACTGGTCCAGCCCCTATGGAAAACAGTATGAAGATTTCCCAGCAATTCGACTCCTAGGTGTCTACCCCAGGGTCACAAAGGCAGTAATTCAAAGGAAAACTTGCACCGCCATGTTCATTGCTGGATTATTTACAATAGCCAAGCTATGGAAACAACCTAAATGCCCAAAACCAGACTAGTGAATTAAGAAGGTGTGGTGTAGAGACACAATGAAATACTACTCAGCTTTGAGAAACAGATAAATTCTTGCCATTTGCAACATCATGGATGGAACTAGAGGGGATTATGCTAATAGGAATAAGTCAGAAGGAGAAAGATAAATACTGGATGGGGTCACTTATATGTGGAATATAGAGAAACCAAACAGAGGGTCAAATGAAGTCAACTCAAAAAATAACCTTGAAAGCTGACTATACAAGTGAGGCTACTGGAGCGGGGGGAGGAAGTGCAAGAACAAAGCGGGGAGGGAGCCCCATTTGATTCGGTAGTGGGCTAATGAGTTTCTTTTTATTTTCTGTGACCATCATCTCTAAATATTTTTAAAAGCCTTTCTTTTGGATTGACTATTTACTGCAATTATCAGTAATAAACACTTGATCAAAACACAAGTCCTTGGGCCTCCCCGGTGGCGCAGCGGTTAAGCGCTGCACTGTGGAGCTGTTGGCAGCTGCAACAAAAGTTCGACGCCCGGCCGGGGAGAATCCCACATGGTGCGGCAGACCTCTCCTGCCTCGCCCGCTGCTCCCCTCAGCAGTGTGTTTCTGATCTGCCTGTTCTGCTCCCCACTCTGTCTCTGGTGAACCCTCTCGCTGCCCCACACCTCTGGCCTGTTCCCCAGCTTGTATGCATAAATAAAAAATAAATCTTAAAAAAAAAAAACACACAAGTCCTTCACAATCTGAGAGATCATATCTGAGCAGAAGTCGACTTCGATTAGAAATGCATCTCGAGCCTCCCTGGTGGTGCAAGGGGTTAAGTCACAGCACTATGAAGCTATCCAGAGCCACGGCAGCACAAGTTCAATCCTCCTCGGCCAGGGATCGTCCCATATGGCGCAGCAGACCTCTCCTGCCTCCCCTACTGCTCCCCTCAGCAGTGTACTTCAGTCAATTCACCTGTTCTGCTCCCCATTCTGCCTCTGGTGAAACCTCTCACCACCACCCCCCACCTCTGGACTGCACCCCAGTTCTTGTGTGCATAAATAAATAAATCTTTAAAAAAAAAAGAAAAGAAATGCATCTCTTAATGAAACGACATGGACGGAGCTTCTTCCTTCAATTCGCTCCAGTGTCTGCCAATGAACGTCACTTCTCCTGGGTGGAGACAGGCTTCACCGCCTCTGCAGGTGCTCATTTGTGTATTTTGGTGTGAAACTTTGTGACGTCCCTGCAAGGACTTCAGATGCGTCACTGTCTCTTGAGTCTGAACAGTTTGTGAGTTACAGGTCAAAAGTTACTTCATGGAGTTTCATCACAGATTATTTCTGTTTAGATGTATGCTGCGAGCATCACCAAGGAGACCCAGCAGGACAATGTCCCAATGCAGGAGCACCTCACCATCTGTGGAGGAGCACCTCACCACCTGTGCAGGAGCACCTCACCACCTGTGGAGGACCACCTCACCACCTGTGCAGGAGCACCTCACCACCTGTGCAGGAGCACCTCACCATCTGTGGAGGACCACCTCACCACCTGTGCAGGACCACCTCACCACCTGTGCAGGAGCACCTCACCACCTGTGCAGGAGCAGCTCACCACCTGTGCAGGAGCACCTCACCATCTGTGGAGGAGCACCTCACCACCTGTGCAGGAGCACCTCACCACCTGCGGAGCAGCCTGACCAAGAAGGCAAGGCTGACCTGACCCAGACTTAGACTCAATGGTCAACTTACAGGTAAAACGGGACAAAGGAACATATCACACGAGGTCACCCCAATGGAATTAGCAACCCCAGATTGGAAGCAAGACTCAGAACAGATCTGGTTTCACTAACAAATCAAGTGCAGAGGGGAGGGGGAAAGAGTAAATCACAAGCAACTTTGAGCAGGAGAGAGACATCTATGAGATAATTAAAATGGTTAAACTAACTGAATTTATCGATTTATTTTAGGTCAACAAATCATTTTGAGGCCCCTTACATTTTGAAGAGACACACTGGAATATTTTTTTTTTTTGACACACTGGAATATTTATAGCTGAAGTAACAGGGTATCTGGGTTTGGCTTCAGAGTAACATTGGGTGCAGGGATGTAGGCTGAGGGGTGCAGAAGCCTAGTGCAGCCACTTGCTGGGATGTACGGACCAGAAACGAAAGTTCATTCCCTCACCTGCTGAAGTGTTTCCAGGAGGCACCTGCCACGGGCCACATCTCCAAGGGGGACACCAGCTAGCCCTTGGCAAGGCCCCGCCCTCACGGGAAGCCCCACCCCCAGGGTCTTGCCCGTAGAGCCCTTGCCCCACTTGGGATACACTGAAGGCCCACCTCAGCTTCAGAGCCCCCTTCTTCCCTGCCCTGCCTCCTCCCCTGCCCTTCACAGACTTCATCCTGAGAACGCCCCCACAAACTTCCTTCGGGCTGACCTGCCCCGCAGTGCCTGCTTCCCAGGGGACCCGTCCTGCTGCCAGATGAGCCAGGCTGGTCATGGTCGAGGGTTCTGGAAGCCGGGTGCATGAGTGTAAGACAGAGCTCAAAACTGGTTCCCCACATACCCACACCTGGTGTGAACACCCCATATAGTCCCCATGATTTGAGGTCATCTTCCATAGCATGGTTGGCCTTGGGAGAGGGAGCGTATCCGGTGGGCCTGGCCTGATCACACCGGCCCTTGAAAAGCAGAGTTTTCTCTGCACATCACAGAAGAGGCAGAGAGAAAATCGAAGCACAAGGATTCAACGCCCCATTGCTGGCTTGAAGAGGCAGGGCCCACTTGACCACCACGTCAGGAGGCCAAGAGCCATGGGCTGACAGGTGACGCCTGGAAATGACGTCCAGTTTCTCGGTCCTGCAACTTCAAGGAGCTGAATCTGCCAACAAGAAGAACAAACTTCGAGAGGATTTTTTTCCAGAGCCTGCAGACAGAAACTTGATTTCGATCTTTTGACGCGCTGATGTGTGGTGAGCAAATCTGTAGACTCTGGAATGGGGAGACGCCATCTCTCAAGACCGATTCCTTATGGGGTGTGAGAACATAGTTGCCCTGAGGAAGCAGAGTTTGTTTAACTTCATTAAAATCATAACTGGGGCCTCCCCGGTGGCACAGCGGTTGAGCGCTGCACTGTGGAGCTGTCGGCAGCGGCGACGCGAGTTCAAAGACCGGCCGGGGAGAATCCCACATGGTGCGGCAGACCTCTCCTGCCTCCCCTCAGCAGTGTACCTCTGATCTGCCTGTTCTGCTCCCCACTCTGTCTCAGGTGAACCCTCTCGCCACCCCATGCCTCTGGCCTGTACCCCAGCTTGTAGGTATAAATAAAAAAAAAATAACAAAAATAAAATAAAATCATAACTGTATGGGGAATGATGAGATTTGATTTTTTTTTTTGAAAGAGGAATTGGTAAAGTGAAGCATTTGTCTGGCACAGACAAACTAAAACTAAAGTGGATTTTACCCTAAAGATTCCTTCTGAACCTGGCCCTATACCAGCTGTGTCTGGTATCTACTTCCTGTCACTCACGTCTTCAGGACAAGACTCACCAAAAATAAACATGTGAACTGAGCCTGGGCCCTCCCGGTTCTGTTGTTATTTGTCATTTCAGGGAAAGGAAGTTGAAGGAAAGAAGAGTGGACGCGCCCATTCTCCCCGCAGACCCCCCGTGCGTGAGCAGCTGTCTTCACAACCCACTCGGGTATAATGGACGGGGACCCCGCACAGTCGAGGCTGTACACCTCATGTTTATTGCTTCAGGTTTGAACAGTCCGACAAGAAGCACATATTTCTCTGATTCATTGTTAGCCCACTGGCTTGTTGGCCTGTTAACCCACTTCCTCAAATGTATAGTGTCATTTAAAAAATTTCCCCTTGCGTTAGGGTGAGGCATCTGGTTATACTTCCTCAAAAGCAAGGAAGCTTGCATTTTCATATGTGGAACATGAAAAGCAAAAACTCAGCTCCCTTGAGCTCTTTTCTCCCCCGTTTTAAGCCCTTATCTTCACCCTCCCTCACTGAATATCTCTCTCTTATTTGGTTTCCCTAAATTCCTGTTATAAGTGAAACCATTGGATATTTTCTCTTTCTTTCTGGCTTATTTCACTGAGCATGATCCCTTCTAGATCTATCATGGTGGGTAACCTATGGGGAATACACTATAATGTAAAAGATATAAATAATAGTAAATATATATAAAAAATAAAATAAAGTTTTTTCCACTAAAAAAAAAAAAAAAAAAAAAAAAACCTCAGCTACCATAAGAAAAAGTTACTGGGTTTACTACCTTCTGACCCATCAGAATGGATCACTCAGAATTAGGGTCAGCACTTATTTCTGATCTGATACAAGGTTCAGTTTTGCATTTAGGCACCAAACTGTGTCTCAAAGGGAGAGGGGCTTCAGCAGCCAGTAAGTCAGTTCAAATTCCAGCTCTGCCGCCTACTGGCCCTGACAGCCTGGGCAACCTCACCTCCCTTACCTAAAACCCAAGAACTGCTCGGTAAGGAGTAGCTACACTTCTATCACCACAGGCAGAATATAATATACCACATAGTAATAAACATAAAATTGGCACACTCACACCAGTGTCGCAGAGAGCTTGCTAGGATGAGCAGTGATGGACATACAGTTTCTAGAACAATTCGTGATTGCATGATTATCTAGAAGATTCCAGAACCATGTGCTTCAGACACATTTTTTTTTTCTTAAAAAAGTCTTCTGTTATAATTGAGAGATGCTGATGCTAGCTTGAAACCAAACCTTTGCCATCCTCTGTCTGTCCCATCATGATGAACAGAAACTCCCCTCTCCCAGTTGCTGAGGCCCAAAATCTTGTACCGATCTTGGCTCCGCCCTCTCTGTCATCTCACAGTCTGTAGGAAATCCTGTCAGCACCAACTCCAAGTACCTCAAATCTGACCACTTTCACCACCTCTGAGGCTACCACCCAGGTCCAAACCACCATCATTTCTTGGTAGCTGATTGCACTCGTGTTCCCAAAGGTCTTCCTTCCTCCCTAAGCCCTGGCCCCACTTCAGTCATTTCCTCACCCTTCAGAGACATGCTTTGCCCCAATCCCTTCCATGGCTCCCTTCTCAGAGTGAAACCCCAAATCCCCCCAATGGTGTATGAGACATCTCCTCACCTCTCTGACTTCCTCTCCCCCGCTCCCCCTCCTCCAGCCACACTGGCTTTTTGCACAGTAGGCTGCTCTCGCCCCAGGGCCTTTGCATGTGCCAGTTGCCCTGCCTGCGGTACTCTTCTCCCATGTTTATCTCCATGGCTCACCAGTTTACTTCCTTCAGGTTTTTACTCAAATATTCTTTTTCCAGGGAGGCCTGTTCTGCTCACTCTAGCTGAGGTTTTACTCACACACACACACTCTCACTTGTGCACAAATGCAATTTCCTAACTCCCCTTGCTTGTTTAGTTGTCTCTTTAGAAAAAAAAATTAACTATATATCTTGTATATATTTTCTTCCTCTCCCTCAAAAATATACATTCCACCAGGGCAGGAATTTTAATTTTTCTCTTTTAACCTCTTGGTCACTGTGGATCTCCAGGGCTTGGGGAGTACCTGGCACAGAGAAGGTGCAGGAAAACAAGGTGGGCGAGTGAAACATGTGACGTGTGGAGGTGTAAAAATATATCCCCAATGTGGTACAGTTAGGTACATGATGGACAGATTCATCAAACTTGAAAAAGAGAAAACAAAGTTTATTTTTATGCACTAAATTTTAAAAATAATTTTAAGAAAAAATACAATCTGTGATCAAATGAGTGAATGAATGAACAAATGAATGGCGTAGCACTAAACCACAAACGTCGGAATGCTGAGTGCATGAAGCCCTCTGTTCGCCTGCCCATGGCCTCACTTGTGTGGCGTGGAGGAGGGGGATAGATAAGGTTGGAAAAGTTAAACCTTCTTTATGGAGATTTGATTTGTTATATGCCTTTGAAAACTTGAGCGAACAGAAGTATAAAGAAGGAAAAATAATTTTCCCTTTACCCTTCACAGTCCCTGGCTGAGAACTTCTCCCCTCAACCATAATAAATCACAAATGAACAGCAGAAAAAAATATTGTCAGCACATATGTTTGTAACTCACAAAGATTTGAGACTTGGGACCTCCCTGGTGGCACAAGGGGTTAAGTCTCAGCTCTATGAAGCTATCTGCAGCCACCACAGCACGAGTTCCATCCCCGGCCAGGGAGCTTCCCACATGGCGCAGCAGACCTCTCCTGTCTTGCCCACTGCTCCCCTCAGCAGTGTACTTCAGTGGATCTGCCTGTTATGCTCCCCACTCTGTCTCTGGTGAATCCTCTCACCACCCCACACCTTGGGCCTGCACCCCAGTTCTTGTATGCATAAATAAACAAATCCTTAAAAAAAAAATTTGAGACTTAAAAGTCCCACAAAGGTATGATACACAAAGGAAACTGGATTGAGGCTTTGATGCCATCCCGTGCTAAAGAAACAAAAATAAAAATAGACTAAAAAGTGTGGGGGATAATACCCAAGATTTACAAAGAACTCGTACACGCAACAAAAAAAGAAAACAAAGAATTCAAACAATGGGCAGAAGAACTAAATACACACTTCTCCAAAGATGACATACAGCTGGCCAACAAGGACATGGAAAAATGTTCATCATCAGTTATCATCAGGGAAAGGGAAATCAAAAACCACAATGAGATGCCATCTCATGTCTCTGGAAATGGTCCATCACAGACCAGCAACAAGTGTTGGCGAGAATGTGGAGGAAAAGGAGCCTCCTAGACTGTGGGTGGGAATGCAGGCCAGCCCAGCCCCTGTGGAAAACAGTATGGCGGGTCCTCAAAATAACAAGTGTATTACCTTATGATCTAGCAATTCCACTCCTAGGTATCTACCTGAGGAATACAAAAATAAGGGATATCTACATTCTGATGTTCACTGCAGCACCATGTACAATCGCCTGGGAATTCAAAAGGGTTAGGTAAGCAAATAAGAGGAAATGTTTGATAAACGAAAGTTACCCCACCTTACTGTAAGTAAGTCTCAGGTGCACTTATGTTTGGTAATACTTCTCTTCCTGGGGCAGGTCCCCTTTCTAAAGTAAATTTCCTTTACAAAAGGGTAACTCACACTCTGCTTTCAGAACTTAACATGTCAATAGTTTCTCAAAACAATCTTTATGCCGTGGAGCATATTTAGGGGGTGGTCTATCCAGTACCACTTCACGGGCAGTCATGACCACTGACATTCTGCACGCATTATCAGTTTGACAAAAATGTTAAGTTAAACCCTTAATGACCTCGCAATACTGAAAATTAAATTCTGACTTTCCATTCTGGGTGTTATGGACTGAATGTTTTTGTCTCACCAAAACTCACGTTAAATCCTACTCCCACATGATAATATTAGGACATGGGGCTTTGGGGAGGTGATTAGGCAATAAAGCTAAAATGAATGAATCATAGAACCAGTACTTTGCAATTCTCAGTGGAGTAACTGATTCAGAAAAGGCCCATTGATTGATGATAAAAGTCATTCCATAAAATGTCAAGATCAGAAAACATTTGCAGTGACCAAGCACTTTTCCATTTACTGCTGACGAATTGAGTGGGAGAGTGGAGCTTATGAGTGGACAGATCTGGCTATCACCACCCAACTGACAGGTCATTAAAGCTGGTCAATCCAAAATCACGGTAGCACAGATGTGTGACTGTGAAGTATTCTCACTAAAATGTTTAATTTCAGTCTAAGGGAGCCTTTAGCACCTTGTCTTACAGGGTCTAAAGTTGTATAGTATTGGAATTCCTCTTTAAGAAAGAGTTCAAAGTTAGTACAAAAGTGACTACATAGAATGAAAAATTAAATTACAAATTACAAATCTCAGAATGTTGTCAGATGTCATGGGCATCACAGAATGCAGAAAATAGCATCACATTTCTATCAACTGCCTAACACATCTTTCTAATACTTCCCCTACATTCTTGCCTGTGTGCTCTTTGATCCACCGTATCATTCTCTGCAGAAGCAGGTGTTACAGGGCAGCCCCGATATACAATAGGGTGCCTGACTGTGGGCCCTCACCCATGCACTTAAAAAGAAACTTATAATAAGACTCAATTGCAGGCACACCCACAATAAAATTAATAAAGGGTTTATTTACAAAAGGAGGGGAAATAAAAGACAACCCAAGAAAAAAATAAATTGGTGAATGCATCCTACCAGTTCTGTTGAGCCAGTGTACCAATGGTGCACCAAAGCCTGACAAACCACCAAAAAGACACAGCCTCAAAGCACACATGTCTGGTTAAACACCAAACATGGCTGCTTAACTCCACCCTCAGTTCCCAGCATTCTCCCTTTGGTGATGATGGTATTAAGGGATTTGTGGTCCTAGGTGGCTTGGATCTCTCTGGTCTGAGGTGGTGGTGGGGTCCGTACAAACCTATCTGTGGAGTTTATTCAGGCCTCCTTTCTCCCCCAACAATTGGTCTCACCCTGGCTGCAGGGTCAAGGACTAGGTCCCCACCACCTACCCCAACTGACTCAATGGCTCTGGCGACAAGGCTGGGGAATGCTAGTCTTTCAACAGCCAGGGGATGGTCTAGAGTACAGCTAGGGTTGACAACATTAGAGTTATGTCTTCTCTGAACCTCCTATGCCTCCAGCTGCCACACACAACTTATGGGAAGCAGAAGATTGGCAAGAGGAAGACTGGCGAGAGGTAATCAGGTCATTAAAACCTCAAAGCAACAACCAGCTCTGTGACCCAGGAAACTCACATTTGGGTAAGAGGGACTAAATACTGGTGTCCCTCAGCTCAATTGCAAACATGGGTGTGTGTGGCGTCTTCTCTAACCAACCAGCAATCCTCAGACACCAGCAGGGTGGGGTGTCTGAGAATTGGACTCAATTCAGACAATATCTCTCCAGGGGCAGTGTCAGTTTCCATGGGTTAAAGGCTAGATCTCCCGACACCACCGTTCACTTCAGTCACCAGGCTGTTACCGGGGCTGCTCACCAACCAGCTTAAGGCTGTAAATTCCATGATCCCCTCCTCAGACTTGAGGTGCCCACACCCAGATTATTATCTGTGCTTCCTACCTACTAGCTCTAGAGCAGAGGCCCCAGGACATCCTCCTCAGGTTTCACTAATTTGTTACAGTGACTCAAGAACTCAGGAAACCCACTGACTCGCTAGAATATTGATCAACAACAAACGGTATAACTCAGGAACAAGTTAGAAGAGGGGGGAAGGCACAGAGCTTCCGCATCCCCTCCAAATTCACCATCTCCCTAAGTCTCCCCATGTTCATCCACCTGAAGTGCCTGGGTTTTATGAGGCTTCCTTACACAGGGAAATAATTGATCACTGGCCGTTGAACTCAGCCTCTGGCCCCTCTTCCTGCTCAGCGTTTCGGGAGGGGCCAGGAGGGAGGGGACTGGAAGTTCCAAGCCTTATCACACAGCCCGCTCCCTTGGCCACCAAGCCCATCCTTGGATGTTTCCAGAAGTCACTCCCTTAACATAAAAGAGACTCCTTTGTCACTTTTAACACTTAGGAAATCCCAAGGGTTTGGGGAGCTGTGGATAAAGGCCAAATATATGTGAGGAATATAGTTTTGGTCATTTAGAGAGCCAATTTAGATGATTTCTTACAAATCACAAAATCGCAAGCGCTGACACAGAAAGCTCATGGACCACGGTGCCCTCCCTCTGTCTGCTTCTGCCCAGCTCCCCTCTCCTCACTCCCCTCGCCTGGGAGACATTTTTAAGAGCTGATCTTAAAGCATAAGCATAACAAAAAAAGCATCAGCAAAATGCAATGGTCCACAGGGGTTCAAGAGTGTGACCCCAGGGGCACATTGGTGCAATACGCAACCCTAAAGTGATATTCTGCATAGTTAGCAGGCACTCGTTTTTCTGTTGCAAGGCTATATAGCACAGTTTATCCATCCAAAAGTTGATCAAATGTAAGTGGTTTCCATTTTGGGTGTTATCAATAGTGTATTAGGTTCTCATTTTTTATTCACCTGCAACCACTTCCCAAAGGCACCCCATTGCATTGATTGTCACGTACCTCACAAAGAGACTAATGGGTCCCCCAAATGACATTGGCTCTGGACCCACAATTCAGATCCCCTTGGCCTAACCCCTTCAAACTCCCGGCCCTTAGGGTGAATGGGGCCCCCTTTGTTTTAGTCCATCAAACAGTTGGGTCTGGTCCCCCAAAACCACTCCCAATCCATCAAACACACTTGAGCCACACCGAAATTCAGAGTAAAAGGGTGGGGCCAGTCACACCTTCCATGTTTCCACGGCGTTGCTGCGGCTGGTCCATTTGCCTGCCCCAGGCTGAGGCAGCTTCTAACCTCATCACCAACTGCACCCAAGCCCCGGTCCTTGTCCAGCCAGACACATCTGCCAAGTTCCCACCACCCCTATTGGCACAATCCTGGCAGGCTGTCTTGCGCCTACGTAACAGAAGGGGTATGTAACAAGGTAAGCCCTGGACCTCAAAGTCAATCTCCAGAAAATTCCAATTTCTACTCAAAAAGAGAAATTAGGGGCCTCTCTGGTAGTGCAGCGGTTGAGCGCTGCACTGTGGAGCTGTTGGCAGCGAGTTCGATGCCCAGCCAGGGGGAATCCCACATGGTGCGGCAGACCTCTCCTGCCTCGCCCGCTGCTCCCTTCAGAAGCGTATTTCTGATCTGCCTGTTCTGCTCCCCACTCTGTCTGAAGAATAAAAAAAAAAGAGAAATTACTGATAGCCCCTCATTTTGTAGTGTTCCAGCCTCACCAGCCTTAAAAGCCAGCTTCCTACCCTACTTCCGGGAGCCCAGTTACACATCTCTGTGATGTGACTTCCAGGGAAGACATCTCAGGGCGGGAGTGCCTGAGGTTGCCCCAGGACTGGAGAGAACTTAGCCTTGTTCTGCACACACATTTAACTAGTCCCAGTTCACCAGGCCTGGTCCCTGGAAAACCAGGATGGCACTCACCCTACACCACCTGCAACATTTTAATCATAATGTTGGCCGAGACCCAGGTGTGATGAAGTTATAGGAGGTGCCACAAGACCCCTCTGCAGGAAACCAACCCTGCCCGCAGCTGTGTAGTGCCAACTGAGCCGTAAGCGCTAGGGCCCTTATCTCAGTCATCAACAAACTGTGCCCCTAGATGGCCTGGCAATGGTTGCCAGTCTAGTGAGTAACAAATCCCTGGAGGGAGGGGTGCAGAATCCAGGCCCAGGCAGGACCCAGCATCATTTCTGGCTGCTGTTGTTTTTTAATTGAGCTAAAATTCATACAATGTAAAATCAGTCATTTTAAAGTAGACTATACAATTCAGTGGTATTTAGTCCATGCACACTGCTGTGCAACCACCACCTGTCTCTAGTTCTAAAAAGTTTCCATTACCCCAAAAGGAAACCCATACCCATTAGATCATCACCCCCCTGCTGCTCCACCACCCCCCAATCTTTGTTTCTGTGGATTTGCCGATTCTGGACACCGTGCAGGCTGATCACTGTAATACGTGTCTTCTTGTGCCTGACTTCTGTCACTTATCATCCTGTTTCCAATGTTCATCCATGATTAGGCACGTATCAGTACTTCATTCTTTTTTATGGCTGAATAATATTTCATTGCATAGCTAGGCCACATGTTGTTTAGCAAGTTGTTATCTGTATTGAAGATTTTTTTTTAAGATTTATTTATGAATACAAGCTGGGGTGGCAGCCAGAAGTGTGGGGTGGTGAGAGGATTCACCAGAGACAGACGGGGGAGCAGAACAGGCAGATTGACTGAAATACACTGCTGAGGGGAGCAGCAGGCGAGACAGGAGAGGCCTGCTACGCCATGTGGGTCAGCTCCCTGGCCGGGGATTGAACTCGTGCTGCTGGACAGCTTCATAGTGCTGTGACTTAACCCCTTGCGACGCCAGGGAGGCCCAAGTATTGAAGATTTGAAGTGAGTTCAAACTTACTCCAAGCCCTTCCAGGAAACAAGGCTGACCCCCACCAATGCTTGTTCTGGCTGCTCTTTTTAACCTCACAAATAAAACATGAATATGTTCTCCTTGTACAGACTGGTGGCCACCAACGTCGAAGAAGGCAGCAGGGAGGGGAGTAAAACAGGTGAAGAGTCTAGTAGGGGGTGGGGAAAGGAAGCTGGCCCCTTGCTGGAGATCAAGATGTCATACATGCTGATGTTGAAATATAATGAGGTACACCTAAAACCTACGTGTTTCTAAACCAGCTACTGCAAAACTCTTTTGATTACACCAAAATCATAAATAATAAACTGAAACGGAAAAGAAAAGCTATGTTCTCGCTGTAAAACAACAAAACGCCAACCATCCTCATCAAGCCATGAAACACGGGTGCTCTGCATCTGCTATTAAAAAGCGGGGTACTCGGTCTGCCTGCAGGGAGCAGAACGCGCTGGTGATCCCTGCCTTGTGGTAGGCATCTGTAATCCCTCAGTGCTGCCACCTCCCCCACACCTCTTATAAACATGCTTCAGATCTCCCTCAACTCAAAAAAATTAACACACATTTCCTCCGGCCCTACCACTTCCTCAGCTCCCTGCTGCACCTTTTTCAACTCATGCCCACTCACAGGTTAATCCCTCCTGCCTGCTGCTGCACCGACCCCGCTCTCTGAGAGTCAAGATGGTCCCATCACCCCAAAGTATCCCCCCACCCACACCCCTGATTGGTCCAGCGCCCCCATCCCTCTCCTCTGAGAGCCAGCCCCCCTCCAAGGAATCTGCCTTCCCCTCTTCTGCCCTATCTTGACCTCATCTGGGCCCCCATCTTATTCTCTTGGTTGATTGCAAGCTCCTGGAGGTGGAGAGTGTGTTATTCTAGACTCTCTGTGACGTCACACGCTTTATACGTTCTCAATAAATATTTATAGTTGTTGGTTAGTCAGTTAGGCTGTTTGTGTACACGTGTCCCCAAATGACAGCAGGTCCGCCCACCTGACTCTAAACCCGGAGTCTCGATGAAACGACCAAGCTCTGTCGAATCTAGAACATACCAGGAAGACTTGTCCAGCTCGAGTCTAGTTTCTCAGCACCGGAGGGAGTTTGGATGCTTCAGGAGCACCCGGCCTCACCCTGAGACGCGCCTGCCTGATCTGACCACCTCGCGGGATGAAATCTGAAGGCTTCGAGGAATCGCTTCCTGCCTTTCTTCACGTCTAGTGCTGTTACTTTCACACTTAGCTAAGTAACCTTTGATACTGTGTGGTTATAGCATAATAACCACATGTTGCTTTGTCTTCTCTGTCAACGGTGAAAATCCGAAGGACTTAACCGCTGATAAAAGTGTCTTCTCACATCAACCACACAGCAGCCAGCATTATGTAAGCCAGGTGGCTATTTTTACTAAGTGGCTCAAGGACAAACTGCAAGCGGATTGCAAAACTGCGTGGGCTCGCCTGGATGTGGGTCCGCAAGACGCTGCTCTGGGAAGCTGTTGACCCGTCCCTTTCCTGTTAGTTCTGACTCCACCGCAGCTGACCCCAGGCCAGGAAGGCCCAGCTGTGTTTACTAAGCAAGCGCAGGGCCATCCCTGGCTGTGGTCGGGCCCATCTGCCATAAGGTCTTTACCTAGCAGTCATGGGACTGTTCCGGAAGTTCAGGCCCTGCCCCGTGGGGAGGCTGGAGTAGGCACTGCCCACTGGCATTAGATTTCTGGGTAGGCTCTTCAGGATGACTCCCCTCTCCTCTCCAAGTTCCACTTTCCCCAGATGAGCCATTAGCCCAGGCAGCTTCACCGCCCCGCAGAGCTACCTCTGGGCTCAGCGTGTCCCTAGCAGCTGGGAAACTCACTCTCCTTTTCCTGGTCCCAACTGGGGTGACCCCTGAGTGTACCACCACGTCCTGGGCCACCAGCTGAGAGACACAAGTCTCCTCCTGGAAGGTGTCGTCCCTCAAGTTTGACTTCTTGGTGAGGGAACTGCTATAATTCCTAACAGGACTTCGAGGCCTCTCCCTGCCGTTGTTGATGGTGAAGGTGATCCCAGAGCTCACACACCTCACACCTCTGGGGCCACCTGCGAGCGCTAAGAGGAGGTGTGTGAAGTAACCAGCACCTCGAGCGGGCAGGGACACCTAGCTGCTCACACCTCCGCCCAGGCCATTTCCTCAGACGGCACAGATGCCAACACCCAGCCTGCTCCCTGATATAAACCCCAACTGAGGCAGTCCCGCTGAGTCTATAAATGCCAAAGCATCATCTGTGTCTGTGTTTTTAGGTCTCTGGAAACCACGCATCAGAAGACAGGCTGTGGCCAAATCGTGCGTGACTGTGACAGTCATACCCAACTGACAAGGACAGGTGAGTGTACTGGAAAACGATGAGAAACAACAAGGGAGCTAATCATGCAAGTCATTACCAGTAATAGGAAGCAAATGTCCTCCTTGGAGACCAAAAGGCAGTTGAATCAACATTAAGGATATGAGGCCGAAGCTTTCGTGGATGCGCCTGTACCTTTCCTCTTGCTGGTCGCCTTGGAAACAAGAACATGAATAACTGTGCATATAAAGCATTGCTTAACCATCAACAGGAAATCATTACTTAGTCTCTGTCCCCAGTCACTTCTTTGTTTTAGTCAATTGTCTCAGTAATCCAGTGACTACAAGGTGGAGCCATTGCTGGTCGGGGGACAGAGTGGCCAGACCCCAGTGGGGGCACTTACGTCTTGAGAAGAACGCTGGACTTACTCGGACCTTGTCCTCATAATCCTGAGATCTCCGCCTCTGGGCGGCCTTTGTCCTCCATTTACTGAACATGCAACGCACGAGGCAGCACGTTCTCCAGGGACCGTGTGAGGCTGCTCCTGAAGCTCCTCCCTCGCTCACCAACGCAGAGCAAGAGTCCCTGAGGCAGATATACAGTCCCGGTCCCGTGGCCCCTCAGAGAGATTCTCACACTTGAGGGCTCCCTGGAGCTCTCCATTGTTCTATCACTTCAATAAATCTCAGCCTCAAAATCAAGCAGCGGTTAGCATCTTCATTTCATTGATGAATGAGACCCCAACAACCATCGCCGCAGGCCGTTAACAGACACTCACAGAGGAATAGCACATTCAGTGGAAGAAAGAGGGAAATCCTGACATTTGCAGCTACATGGATGAAACTTGAAGGAGTTTTACCAAATGAATTAAGTCAGACAAAAACAAATACTCTATCATACCTCTCACAGGTGGATCTTAAAAAAAAGAAAACAAGCTCGTAGATACAAAGAATAGATTGGTGGTGCCAGAGGTGCAGCCTGGAATATGAGTAAAATGAGTAAAATGTATTGAAAGAGGCCAAAAGGCACAAACTTCCAGATAGAAGACAATTAAGTCCTGGGGATATAGACATATACGGCGACTATAATTAGTAACACTGAATTTCGCATTTGGAAATTGCTAACAGGGTACATCTTAAAAGTTCTCATCGCAAGGGAAAAGATTGTGATCTTTCGTGAAGGATGCTTACTAGACTTACTGTGGTGCCCATTTCCCGGTCTATACAAGCAACAGACATCACGTCTGTGCACCTGAAACTAACAGTCTGATGTGTGACTTATACCTCAATTTAAAAAAAAAGTCACTTCCAACATCCACACCTTCTTTAATAGAAAAACAACAAATAGCATTGCCTACGGGGTGGAATAGATGTAATAGAAGACAAGCTTCCTATTACAATCGTGGCAGCAGTACCTCAAAAGATAAAATTCCGAGGAATAAGTTTAGCAAGAAGTACATAGGGATTATTTTGAAGAATACAAAAGAACACTGGGGTAAATAGATTCATTTTGTTCTTGTGAAATATGTCAATTGTCACCAAAGGATTTTCTAAATTCAGTGGTATCTCAATTAAAAAGCCAACAGGAAAAAAAAGGATTAAGACCCTAATTTTGTTCTTTATAAGCTCCAGATTAGTCAAATATGAAACAATGAAAGTCATAGAAGAAACTAGGAATAAATTTGTTAACAATATTAAACTATGCAGTTTCTTTCTAAAGAAAAAACATTTGGAAGCAAAAAGAGAAATAACGATCAATTTAATTACATTAAATGATAAATCCATTGATGAATATAATTTTAGATGGTAACATGGCTGCAAGTCACAAAACTCAAAAAGGACAAAAGAGTTAAAACTAAGGCTTAAAAAACCCCTTTCCACTTTCTCTCCTGGTTGGTAGGTATAATACGCTACCATTTGTCTTTTTTTTACGGGGTATTTATATACATAAAAACAGTGTGTTCGTTCATTAACCACGTTTACTGTTTTCTTGTGTATCTTTACAGAATATCCTGTACACATAAAACCATATTTTAAAACACAAATGGGGTCCTATTATACACCTGTTATACATAAATTCTCACTTATCCCATCCAAGAGATCAAACTCTCTCTCCACATTCAGTGCTGATTTGTTTCCAGTTGTGTAATACTTCATTGTTCCGCATAAGTATGACAAATGACGACATACCAAAAGATGAACTACAATCTGGGAAATGTATCTGTAACACACGTCACTGAATACACATCAGTTTTTAAAAGGGGCAGTAACCCACTCAAAAGTGGGCAAAACATGTGATCAGGCAGGTCACAGAAAGGAGAGTGTTCCTGAATCAGCAATGACCGGCGGCCTCACTCCCAGTCAAATGATGTAAATCAAGCAGCAAGAAGATTTGGGGGGTGGTTTGCCTGTAATATGGGTTAAAATGACCCAGTATAATACCCAACTTAATACTTGATACTGTGAGTTGGTAGGGGAAGAATGAGCCTCCCAGAGGTGACATGAGGACCTGCGGGCCTCAGGGCCTGATTTGTAGCTCCCCAAGAATTTTACCACCTGATGTCTTTCCAGCCAGTTTTCTGCTTGAACTGGCTGGGTTGGTTTCTGTTGTTTCTAATTTAGATCCCAACACAAAGCCTCTGAACCCATTTCCTCCCAGGTGAAAAGAGGATCCAATTTCTTCTTTACATGTGGGTTGAGAGTTCAGTCCCAGCACTCAGTGGATGGGAATGGTGCCCAACCCCTTACTGGAAACCTCAGGTCAGAAAGATTTTGCAATTCGGGCTTTTAGAAAGACACCGCCAGCAGGGCATGGGCCAGCACCCTCCCAGCAACACATTTTTAGTTCCCAGAGAAACTGGCAACTATCTCACATCTAACGAGGTGATTAAAGACTATAAATAGCTTCATGTGAACTTAGGTCAGATATTACAAAAAAGCTTGTGATTTTCAGAGCTCTTTCCATTTGGGATTGGACTTCAGATTTCAGACCTCTTGGGCCGTAGGCTGGGATTGTGGATCTGTGTGAAATCTGTCACAGCCTCCCACAGCCTAATTATCTTATTCTGTGAAACCTGGATTTTGAAAACTCCTTCAACGCCAGGCTGAAATAGAACGGACCCAACGAGGGGAGACAGCTCTGGTCTTGGGCATATTTTCTCTGCTTATCAGCCCACTGGGCCCAAAAGTAGGGAGAGCCGCAGTCTGTACGCAGCTTGATAGTGCTGTGGTTTGGGGCAGGAGGAAGCTCGCGAAAGCATAGCCTTAGGAGAAAAAGGCCCTTCCTTCCTCACAAATAAAACCAACGTGGGGGAGGGTGGGATGGCGTTAGAGGGCGGCAGTCCTGCAGCAGAGGAGGCAGAGAGAGCCCCAGTGTGGACGCTCAGGTGTGAGGGGTGAGCAAGCTACCAAGGACCCACCCCTCTGAGTGGACAGAGAAGCATCTCACTGTGCTCACAATAGACCCAAAGCCGCTGGCCCGCCCCACAATTTCCTGGGCTTGTCCAAATCTGAAAGGTTGAATGTGGGAACATAATTTGGCTTCATTTAGATAATATCGAATCAACAAAATCCACAAAGGCAGAGATCTAATTGGTTTATTAAGTGATTCCTGAACTGGGCTGTCTCTCAGTGCTGCAAGTGTTCACACAGAACAGACCCAAGAAGGGTGGGACAAGGTCAGGAGCAAGAGACGATGGTTTGAGACAAAGCCAGTTTCTCACAGAAGGCAGGGGGTTATCACGCAGATGACCTCACCGGTGCTGACTAGGAAACTCCAGGTTGACTGGCTTGGGATAACACTTTTGAGAGAGGTTGAAATTGCAATAGCTATTAAGTTCAGATGGGACCAGGCGTGAAGGATTCCATCTGGGTCTTTTCCCCCTGTTTTTATCTATAGCAAACACGACTCTACGGGTCTTATTTCCAAGTGTGGTGAAGCCAACACATAGCAGTGCCACTTTTAAACAGAGATGCACTCTTTACGTGGATAAAAAAAAATTAATCTAGGTCAGGAAGTGCAAAGTATCTCATTAGTCAGTTTTGCCCACTTCTCTGTTCTCTGCCTTCCTGTTTAAACAGTACTTTTTTCCTTTATTCTCATAATTATAAATTTGTGAAAGTTCAAGGGCATGTTAAGGCTTAAATTGAGCTCAGTGCTGTGGCCTGGGCTATAGTTCATGTGTCTAGAAAGATGCCTCGCGTATAGTGAGTGAGAGCTCAATATACACTCGTTCAGAAATAAAAAGTCATGGTCCTCCCTGGTGGCGCAAGGGGTTGAGTGTCAGTACTATGAAGCTATCACAGCCACCACAGCACGAGTTCGAACCCTGGCCAGGGAGTTTCCCACATGGCGCGGCAGACCTCTCCTGTCTCACCCACTGCTCCCCTCAGCAGTGGATTTCGTTGATCTGCCTGTTTTGCTCCCCACTCTGTCTCTGGTGAACCCTCTCGCCACCCCATGCCTCTGGCCTATACCCTAGCTTGTATGTATAAATAAATATTTAAAAAAAAGAAAGAAAGAAAAAGTCACTACCTCTATCTCCTGGATACTGGAATGAGTCAAAACTTCAGCATTAGTTGCCTTCACTTGAATCAAGTTGGGGCTGTTCGTTTCGCAAGGCACTGCAAGTGATGTCCATTTAGGTCTTGATCGAGATCCACGGGGGCTCTGGGGTTCCTTTTGCAAAAATGCCCTTGTGCCACCTGAGAGAGTGAATGAAGGGATGTTTGCAGGACCCCACTACATGTCCTGAGGGGACCACAGCTCCCCCAGAGCCAGACTATAACCTGGGAGTGAGGGCTTTTGCAGGCAGGAGGAAACTGCTCCACAGTGAACATCTCCCAGGTGCTCAAGATAATGTTTCCCTCCAACTACAAGGAGCTCTTTGTAAAGCTGTGGAAATTAGTTCCTTCTGCACAGCCAGGATGGTACCTCAGCTCCTGCTAGAAGGGGAGTCCCACTCCCCATACAGTGCCCAGCCCCCTCAGGACCCACTGCTGCATTGGAACAGAGGAAAGAGAAAAGGCTGCTACAGAATCTGCAGCTGCAGACCCTTTCCATCTGGTCCAGGTCATATTTGTGACTTTACAAGACTGTCTACAGCATGTCCTGAAATGACAGACAGCCTGATCTTTACACAGTCGTAACACAAGATTCATTTCAATCCTGTCCTAATGTGGTTTCTTTAAACTAAAAAATAATACATCATAGGGTCCAAACAACCATACAATGTATTTATTATTCTAAGCTGCCTGAGAAATCTAGAGAAAGGGGTGTGGCATTCATTCGTTTGATACCTGAGCAGTAGAATTCTGCTGCTGTTTCATCGGCACTGCCCACAGGCAAGGCCAGGAGCTAATCCAGGTGGTTGACATTATATCACACACCAGCTTTCCCTGGAAGTCTGTCCTGGCATAAGCCTTGTCAAGGGGAATGTGTACCCAGAAAGAATTGTTTGTAGCGATGTAGGAACTGAATCAAGAAACCAGCTGTTCCCAATGACCCTTTCCTGTCCCTACTATGAGACAACACATACTGAGAAACACATAATGGCCTCTCCCCCCCACACCCATTTCTGAGACCCTAGTAATTTCCT
Source organism: Scalopus aquaticus (assembly GCA_004024925.1). Classification (NCBI taxonomy): domain Eukaryota; kingdom Metazoa; phylum Chordata; class Mammalia; order Eulipotyphla; family Talpidae; genus Scalopus; species Scalopus aquaticus. Next base: position 320,080 of record PVIJ01000217.1, on the reverse strand, counting down.
GGCTGATGGAAGTGTCTTTTGTTCTAATAAGGCAATTCTGGGTGAAGTTCCTGCGTGCTATCTGGATGGGGGATAGCATGGAAAGAACAAGCCATGATTAGAACTTCCGTCTCTGCCCCCCATTCTCTTGAGAAGGGAGAAGGGTTGAAAATGGAGTTAATGATCAAACATTACAGTTGTGATAAAACCTCCATAAAAATCCCCATAGTATGGGGGTTCAGAGAGCCTTCCGTGGGAAGGGTGCTCCTTTGCTTGAAACACTCCCAGACCTCACTCTGTGCAGCTCTTCAGCTAGCTGTTCATCTGTGTCCTTTATCAGATGCTTTACTAAGCTGGCAAACGTGTTTCCCTGAGCCCTGTGAGCAGCTCTAGCAAATTATCAAACCCAAGGGGTGGGGGTCATGGGAGCCTCCGACTCATAGCCCAGTGGGACAGAAGTTGGGGGTAACCTGGGGACATACAACTTGCAATAAGCTGAAGACACTAACCTTCTCACGTGAGGATAGGGGAGAAAGAAGGCCCAGGAGACAAGGAATGAGGTTTGCCAATAGAAGCTGAAAAAGGCAAGGAGACAGATTGCCCCCAGCACCTCCAGAAGGACCCAGTCCTGCCAATCCACTTTGACTTCCTGTCTCTATACTAGATGATGAATTATTATAAACTTTATTATCAATTTATTACAAATTTGTGTGTAAGTTTGCAGTAATCTGTCACGGAAACTGGTGCAGCCTCCAAAAACTGGGGGCCCAGGCAGGCCTCCCCAAGGCATCCCTGAGGAGATTCTGAGTCACCCATCTCTGAGTTGAGGGCCCCCAGCCTGGGTCCCGGCACAGATAGGGGGTCTCTGAGGAAGGCATAAAGGCCTCCATGGCAGTCTCAAGAAAGCCCAGAGAAATCATTCTCCTGAATGAAATGCAAATTAAAACCACAATGAGATACCACCTCATGCCAGTGAGAATGGTGCACATTAAAAAAACAGGTAACAACAAATGTTGGCGAGGATGTGGAGAAAAAGGAACTCTCCTACACTGCTGGTGGGAATGCAAATTGGTCCAACCTCTATGGAAAGCTGTGTGGCGTTTCCTCAAATACTAGGAATGGAGCTTCCATATGACCTGGCAATACCACTTCTGGGAATCTACCCAAAGGACACAAAAACGCTAATCCGAAAGGATACATGCACCGGCATGTTTACTGCAGCACTGTTTATAATAGCTAAGGTATGGAAACAACCCAGATGCCCAAAAATAGATGACGGGATCCAGAAGATGTGGTACATATACACAATGGAATACTATTCAGCATTCAAAAAAGACAAACACATGCAATTCGCAGCAACATGGATGGAACTAGAAGGGATCATGATCAGTGAAATAAGCCAGAAAGAAAGAGAAAATATCAAATGGTTTCACTTATTACAGGAATATAGGGGAGCCAAATAAGAATGTGACATTCAGCAGGGGAGGAGGGGAGGGTAAGGGCTCAAGACGGGGGAAGAGGGGAGCACAAGGGACTATGGTGATGGCTCCACGAGTGAACAGTTGATGGGTAACCTATGGGGAACACATAATAATGTAAAAGACATGAATAACAAAAGTAAATAAATAAAATATTTATCAAAAAAAAAAAGAAGAAGAAGAAATCATTCCCCTGAGTGAGGCTTCCTGGGTAAGTGGAGACATCACATTTCTTCTTTGGTGACTGGAATTCACCCCCTCCGTGTGCAACATGGTTCTGCCACCAGAAATAACTGACCGGACACTTTTGAGGGGCTGTAACACAGGAACTGCATGCCCCGGAACTCACAGACGGTGGTGATGTTGTAGCAGCACAAGTATAGACTTTCATGATGTGACTCCATCACAAATGGAATCTCCATGAAATGAGCGGATCTGCTCATGAACTACTCTTCCTCAAGCCCAATCTGCTGGGTTTTTCCCTAAGTCTACAGGATCCAGATGGTTATTGTCAACACAAAAAGCTAATGAGATGATCTCAACCTTTCCAGAAAACGGAGATTCGTTCGCGTGCCTCTGGATTACAAACCCAAGCTGCTTCATAACACAAACCCTGCGCTGAACTGATAACCCAAGAAGGGCTCCCAAGCCCGCCCTTTCCGGGTCCCAGGGCAGCTTCCAGAAGCCTAGTCGCTCCAGGAAGCTGTTGGGGCGTTCCCGGGAGCGTCCCCAGGGGCGGGAATATTAAAGCTTTGGCAGCTGCCTAAAATACGTGCCCCAATTGTCTTTTCAAAGGGGTTCAAGGACTCATAAAATCTTCCCCTCTCTCCCGCCTCCCTGCGCCATGTTGCAATGTCCACTCCTGTTTTGCAGTGATGAAATGCGGCGTGTCGGTTCTGTAAAGGCTACTCGTGCAAGGCTCGCCCAGAGGGGTGGAAGAGGAAAGAGGATGTATTTTTGGAATGAGGCTTTGCTGTGGCCTCGCTGGGCACACAGGACACAGGCCTTCCAGAAGGGTGAAGGGAGGGTGCGGCGGCCTGTGAGGGCCGGAGCGCGGAAACTGGAAGTAGGCCCCTGAGGTCTGGGGCATCTGACGTTTCCCTCACAGCCAAGCCCTCCGACTTTGCTGCCAGCGTTTCTTGGAACAGAGGACACTGAGTGACAAGTCAAGACCCCACTTAGCCATGTTCAAGGACTGACTTCCCTTTCAGAGCTCCTGAGGCTCATGTCGCTCTGGCCAGGGACATTTATCCACCTGCATTTGGGAGGCATGGGGGGGGTGGGGTCCATGACGACACAGGATACTGCCCAACAGTGAGTACAGCAGGCAACGGGGCCCCAGGAACTGAAAACCTAGACAAGAGATGGAATTTTAGAATTTAGATCACCGGTCTGGGGAAAGGGGACTGGTGAAGGGTGGGAGAGGGTGGCAAGGGGGTGTGAGAAGCAGCATAGGGGGAACTTTTTTTTTAGATTTAATGTTTCATTTATTTATTTTCTTAACATTATTCATTTCTGAACAGCATTTGGCTCTGCCCAATGGGTGTGGTCCCCAGAGTTTTCCCACCCCCACAGCACCTGTGGCCCATCACCACTATCTCTTGTGCTCTTCCCTCCCTATTTTGACCCCCCTCTTTACACGTGGAAGAATTTCTTGAAGTTCATCTTCAAAGACTTGCCAGTGAACCCAGGATTTCACTGGGGAGTCTAGAAAAGTATGGTGGAAGGGCAGAGCCAAGCTTGATTACAGGGAAACTGAAATGGCAGAATGAGAACTTTGGGTGTGACTTCTCCAAAGAAGACATACAGAGGGCCCACAGAAACATTCAACACCACTTACTGTAAGAGACATGCAAATCAAAACCACACTGACAGATCACCTCACACCTGTAAGGATGGCAGTTATAAAAAAGACTGGGAACAAGTGTTGTGAGGTGTGGAGAAAAACGAACACTCGTACACTGCTGGTGGGGGTGTAAATTGGTGCAGCCTCTATGGAAAATGGTATGGGAATTCCCTAAAAAACTAAAAGTGGAAAAAGCATATGGCCCAGCAATACCTTGACTATGTATATGCCCAAAGAATATGAAAACTCATGAAAAGGTATCTGCAAACCTCTGTCAAGAGCAGCATTATTCACCAGAGCCAAGTGTGGAATTAGGGCCTCCCTGGTGGCTCAACGGGTTAAGCGCAGCACTATGAAGCTATCCAGAGTCACTGCAGCACAAGTTTGATACCCAGCCAGGGAGATTCCCACATGGTGCCGCAGACCTCGCCTGCCTCTCCCGCTGCTCCCCTCAGCAGTGTATTTCAGTGGATCTACCTGTTCTGCTCCCCACTCTGTCTCTGGTGAATCCTCTCACCACCCCACACCTCTGGCCTACACCCCAGCTTGTATGCATAAATAAATAAATCTTAAAAAAAAAAGATGTGCATTCAAGCTAAATGCCCATCAGCAGACAACTGGACAAAGAGTTCTGGCATACATGTATTTTTCCAATGGAATACTACACAGCCATAAAAAAGATTATATCTTGCCCTTTGAGATAACATGGATGGATCTTGAAGTGATTATGCTAAGCAAAATAAGTCAGAATATCAGATGGTTTCACTCGTATGTGGAATATAAGTAACCAAAGTGAACAGATCGGCAAAACACAACAAAAATAAACCCTGGACTCTGTAAAAAACATGGTAGTTATCAAAGGGGAGAAGGGGATGGCTTAAAGGGTGTAGAGGTTCAGTTCAATAATGGGGCTAGGACTATGAGGATGCCATATCCTCTGCGGCATGAACTGCTGTGCAACTTAAATAGTTTTGTAAACAAATGGTAAATCAGTGAAATTTGATTAAGAAAAGGAACTTGGTGTGAAATGCAAGGGACTTTGGAACAAAATAAATCACACAAGTTCCAAAAACTTTAAGAGCTGTCAAATACCGCTAACATTGCAAATTTCAGAAAAACGGTATTTGTGTTAGCCTGACTGCCTGGAGATCGCTCTAGTTACGCGACCCACATTTCTGACAGTGTCATCTTCGCCTCACCTACAGCCTCCACCGAAGAATATATCATGAACTCGATCTTTCCTCTAGAATGATTTACCAAAATGTTTATTGTTGTGAGCTTAGAAAAGGTTCTTGGAAGTCCATCATGTGTTGAGACATAATGTGTAGACACTTCTCAAGAATACCACAGCCACCCCACCACCCTGCCTGGCAAGTATGTCAAAGGAGAAGTTGGAGAGGAAGGAGACATCAGTCTTAACAGTGAGGTTAAAATCTCTTACTCGGCAGATTTCACAAAAGCACATGACTCAGAGAACACAAGGGCAGCAGAGGGGTTCCACACCCCATGGGAGAGCGTGCAAGTTGAGGCCCCAAGATTTAGGCTTCAGTAGCGTCCCAGAAAATCTGCCTCCAAAGGGAAGAAGCTGCAAGAGGGACCCTCTTACAGGTTCTGTGCAATAAGCAAGGGTCTGTGGGGTGAGAGACAGGATAGGGGTGGAACCAAAGGGCCACGGAGCGCGGCATATTTCCCAGGAAATACAAATGAGGCTGCTTCCTGCCCTCTGCAGATGGCGGAGCTCTGCAGAAGAAAGTCCTATATCAAGGAGCCTCTATCAAGGCTTCCAGCCAGAAGAACAGGAAAACGGCAACCAGGACACAGTGCGTCCTTCCACTGGAGGTGTTTTGGGACAGGGGCACATGCAGGTGGCACTGGAGGTGACAGTAAAAACCGGGCCTGCTCTCTTAGTGAGCCAATTGCTCTGCCCCAGGACTTCTGCAAGAAGAACATAAACAAAAAGAAGAAGAACATAAACACCCTAAATTTTAGCAAAGAAGAGCAATGGAGGAGATGCTCTAGCTGGGGAGAAACAAGTACCCCTGGGGGTTTTTACCACCCCCCTCAGAAACCACAGATTTCCTTGTCCCTGTCCCTGAAAACTTTACCTCATGGGAGGTCACAAGCCCTCTCTCTGACCTGGCCTAGACAAAGACACATTTGTCCTTTTCTTTAACGTGATTTCTTTTTTTTTTTTATTGATTAGAAAAGTAAAATATTCTCATGGGAGCAGAAGAGAAAAAAAGCACAAAAAAAGAAGACTTAGCATTTCGTATTTTGGTGTTTCCTCCAATCATTTTCAAGGCAGCCTTTTGGCCAAGAATTTTGCCTTCTATCCTGCTTTTTCCATGCAATCACATAAATGTGTCTATGTCTTGAAAAAAATCACTCAAAGCATAATTTAAATAACCGCTAGATATTTCATCACCTATTTTCACAACGGGGGCCAAATTTTAAGGTGCTCAACTAAAAAAGAAAGAAAACGCACCAGCCACAAAGTAAACCTCTGGGTTGCCAAATACTGTGTTGCCAGCGGCCTTCCGGCGGGCTGATTTTGTTTATTCTGTTCATGTTGAGAAATGCCCAGCGGCAACGCCAAGCACTCAACTTCGGGGTGGGGGGCAGGGGAAGGAGTAGCAGCAAGGTGTCCAGATTCAGCAGGGGCTCCTAACCCTGCGGGACGTCCAGGGGGCCAGCCCCTCCTCTGTGTGATCACCCTCCTCGTTGGCCTCCCCCCTCATTCCGTTCCTTTTGTTCTCCAGGCTGGACTCCATCTGGCGCAGCACAGCCTCCTCTGAGGCCCCAGCCCCAGACCCCACACCCCTCGGGCCTCGGTCACTTCCTCCTGCGGTTCTCAGCGGGCCGGGACAGACGCACCTGCCGCTGTGAAATGTGAGGCGTTTCTTTCTCCTTCCGTATTCTCTGCCTATTGTACCCCAAAACCCCACTCCTTCCTTCACCCAGGTGCTGTCTAACCACTATACACTTAACACTTGTTTTTTAAAAAAAGGATTAAAAGGTTACTATGCACTTAGCAGCTATGCAGAAAACATGTTTAAACCAAAGGGAGGAACCTTTTCACCCCAAGCATTAGCCAGCGGAGGGGGGGGAGAGGGGGTGTCGTGGGGTCGCGAGGCTGGACGCCATGCCCACCCCGGCCTTGGATGTGCTTAACAAAGGGGTGGCAAGCCCCCCAAGGCGGGCGTCTGGGGAGTTCCCTCTGTGCCAGGCGCGGGCCGGCCCGCTGGGCCTCCGGCCTCCGTGGGGTCCCGGCTCGGGTCGCGCTGGGCCCTCGGCAGGGGGAGCCTGGGGCCTCCGGGTCGCGCTTCCCGGGAGCGCCTGCCGCGGGTGGCGCCGAGGAAAGTCCCCCGCGAGGGGCGGGGTGCGCAGGGCGGGGCGCCGGGAGGGGCCGGCCTGGGCGCGGCGGCGGGTCGGGTTCCCCTGCCGCCCTGGACGCGCCGCCACCGCCGCCGCCGCTCGGGAAGAGGCTGGCCCGCGCCCCGCGCTCGCCATGGCCGCCCCGGCGGCGACGTGAGCAGCTCGGCGGCCCTCTCCCCCGGGCGGGCGCGCCCCGAGCCGCCCGCCGGCCCGCAGCGCCGGGACCCAGGCCATGCGGCCGCCGCTGGGGCCGCTGCTGCTGCTGCTGCTCGCCGGCCTCGGCGCCGCGGCGCCCCAGGCAGGTAGGAGGGGCTGCGCCCCGAGGCCAGACCCAGGCGCCGCTCAGCGGGTGGGGGTCGTGGGCATCGCGGGGATTGGGGGCGCGCTGGCTGTTCGCGCATGCCCATCGGGTGGGAGTCCGCGGAGTGCCCGGATTCTGTAGGCGTGGGCGGAGCGCCTCGGTCCAGTGAGGTCCGCGAGGGGTTCGACATGGGGTGGGGCTTCGTGAGCGGCGTCCAGATAGTTGGGGGGCTCCACGGAAGCCGCGATTGGTTCAGGGTTCGCGGGGCGTTCGCCGCGGGTGGGGTGGGCCGGGAGCCCACAGAGGCAGCGGGGCCAGCGAGAAGCACGACTGGGTGTGGGGTGCACGGGGGTGGGGGGGGAATTCCGGCGCCTCTGGGCAAGGAACCTGCTGACCTGAAGGAGCCGCGGGTCGGCCGCCGCCCCTCCCGGCCCCTGGCCCCCCGGACATCCTACCTGGGAAGGAGACGCACAGCTCCTGCGTGAATCTGGGCACCCTGCAGCACCCCACCCCCCTGGAATGAACAGTGGGTAAAGGAATCCAGGGCTCCGGAAAGGGCCGTGTTTGCCGGCCACAGATTCTTGGCCCTGATCTGCCTCAGCCGCTGTCTGGCCGGTGCTTTCCCAGTGGCCAGAGCTGGAATGGAGACCCAGCTCTGCTGCCTTGTAACTGTGCCTTGGAGGTCAGCCACCCGCAGGAACTCTGCCCTGGATGTGTGCCTGTGACTCTGCTACTGTAGCCGCGGTGTGTTTGAGAGTGGGTGTGGAATCCACAAGATCAGGGAGATGGGACAAGCCCTCGGGCAGAACCCAGAGGTGACAGTGGTCGCCATTGGTCACACTGGGAAGGGGTCTCCTGGCCCTATCCGGCCTGTCAGCCTCTTAACCTGGGCGCAGTCCCCTTCCCACCCCTGACACTGTCGTACTTAGGAGCCAAATACACCAACTACAAGAAAAGGGGAAATCAAAAGACCTCAGGGACAGACATGAAGAACATTCTATGTGTGTGTGTGTCTGTGTCCATGCTTAGCTGGGTTTTTCCGGATGGAGAGACCGATGCCCTCATTGAGTCTATCACTTAGAGGCTCATGAGGTTGGACGTTTCCTCCCATTTGACGTCTCCAGGTTGTGTTTCTGCTCCCAGCAACCCTTGCAAAAACCCTTCTGTTGGATAGCTCCTCACTTGGGGGAACCCTGCCTGTAAGCCTGTGCGCCCACATTTTCGCCTGGGAGACAGACAAGTGGGTTGAAACCTGACTCTGCCCCCTCTAAGGACCTCTTTTAGATAAGATAAGGGGTTGGCAAACTGTTGGGAATTGCGGGGGCTGGCGATGGGCAGGTGGTAGGTGGCGGTATGCTGTTACTGCTCATGGGTGGTGCTCACAGAACTTGTAACTGTGAGAGTCCAAAGGTCGAGAGAAGACTTTAGACACTTGTAGCCGGACACAGCCACAGCACCTGAGGGCGTGCTGTCTTCCAGTGATCACTTCTTACTGGGTTCTACAGTGTGACATCACAGGTGTACTGGCACTTCACCAGGTACCCTTTGCAAAGCAGCACATTATATTAACCTCTGCTTCTGTGACGCTACAGATTTTTTCATAATGAAGAATTTTGTAAAACCTAACTGGGATATTTTTAAAAGAAACCCTGTGAGTCAAAACACAAAGTGAAAATACTAATGATCAAATCATCAGTGGGTCGTAGAAAAATGTCCACTTTTGACTAATTTACAAGTGTCTGGTAAGGGGAGAAATAAAAGTTTTAGAAACATTTTTAAAAGGGAGACTTACAATAGCTGCCCTTCAGAGTTGCTATCAGGAACCATCTGTAAAATACGGGACTTACCCATCCTGTAGTAATGTTTTAAGTGGCCACCATTTCTTGTAGCTGGAAAGCTAGTCAGTAACCCTGACATGCAGTAAGTCAACTAATTCAGGATTTCATTACCTGCGTGTGGAAGAATCTGCACCTTTGTCAACAACAGTAAGAGCAGGTGTGATGGCCAATAGTGAACTTTTCAGCATCATCCAGATGAGTCACTGGCCCAGAGGAGACACCCACCCCCTGCCCCAGCTTCTGAGGCCTGAGAAAAGGGGAGGCGGATGATAAAGCAAGGAAGGGAGGGGAGAGCTAGAGCGCTGCATAGCTTTGAGTGGAAGAGGCAGCGCTGAGAACACAGCACTGGGGACACACAGCCTCGTCTGCTCCTTGTCACACACGGCTGTGCCGAAGGCCACCCCGTCGCCGCTCCCAGCTCTTGAGTGGCTACCCTTTCAACCCCCCAATCCAGCTGCACCCGGCCCTTCTGGAGCTCGCCATGCTAGTTTCTAGGGGGGATCTGTCGCTATGCTGCTGTTACCCAGAAGAGGTGACAGTCAGAGGTGGTCCCAGCACTGCACACAAAATCTGCTCCTTTATCCCTGGTGACAGGTCTGTGCCACCATCGTTGCCCAGAGGGACACTGAGGCACAGAGAGGTGACACAGCTCACCCAAGGTCCCACAACTTTGAGTGACTTGGAGCCCGGGCAGTCTGGTCCTGGAATCCATGCCCCTCTAAGCAAAGGACGTCAGAAGAGAAAAGGAGCAGAGGGGTCTCCAGCCCAGGCGCTGAATGCGGGAAGCCAGTCTGAGGACAGGGCACCTGAAGGGAGCGGCAGAGGACAAGGGCCCCGCAGGATAGAGGGTTTCAAAGAAAAGGCGAGGCAGAGCGTGGGGGCGCCCAGCATGTTCCAGGAACAAGGAGACCACGTGGGCGGGAACCAAGGGCGAGGCCGGCCAGGATGCCCCTGCCAGGTGAGCGGCCCTGCTGTCTACACTGTGTGGTCTGCACTTCTGTGCTGCGCTGTGGCGCTGACGGCGCTCAGACTTGTTTTCTTGTCTGAGTGTGGTGAGACAAGGGGTTCCGGGACGCCCTACTGAGAGCGAAACTGCAGATTCACTCTCCAGTCTCCTCTGGAGGCTCCAGAAAGCCTTTCTCTGGCGAGTGTCAGCGGGCTGGGGGCCCACCCATCATCGGCGGGTCCCCGGGGCCCCTCTCCCAGGAGAGTCCAGGCTGGGAAGAGGGTGCCCGAGAACAGTGAGAGAGGAAATTCCTGCTGTCTCCTCCCCCTGAGATGGGGCGGTAATGAAGGGACCCTAAAGATGTCCGCGTCCTGCTCCCCACACCCCAAAACTGTTAACTGCTAACACGGCCAAGGGGACTTGCAGAGCAATGAGGTGAAGGCCCAGATGCAGAGATGACGCTGCTTTGTCGGGCTGTGTGGGCCCAGGGTCCTTGAAGGACACGGGAAGCAGGCCCAGCCAGACCCCAGCCCAAGAAGCACCGGGCCCAGCCCCAGCAGAGGAAGGGCCACAAGGATGTGAGCAGCGGCGCGCTGGGAAAGGCGAGGAAACATTTTCCCCTACAGCTTCCGTATTGAACTTTGGTACGACGAGACCTGTTTGAAACTGCTGATCCCCAGAATAGCAAGAGCATAAATTCAGTGCTTGAAGCCACTAAGTTGGGCTCACTTAGTTCAGCATCAGTAGGGAGCTCAGACAGTAAGAGGAGCCTCTGAGACTCTGCTGAGCTCCAGGCCCTGAGGACGTGCCCGGGAGGGCCTTTGCTTCTCTGGCAGGAGAGCAGCCTTCCTGCCCCATGTCCTGTCTGTCCCCTTTGGCCCTGGCTCCGCAGAGGCTTGGAAATGATGGTTCTCTGGTTGAAGAAAGATCCAGAATGCAGGGCAGCCCCTGTTGGTAGATGTGGAGACGGGGAGGCATGCTGCAGGGGCAAGCGGCCCCAAGCCCGCAGGGACGTGTCTTCCGGGGCGGGTGCTGGGGCCAGGCTCTCGACCTTCCCTGCTTGGTCCGTTTCCCAAGCTGTGGTTTGAATTTCTACCTTCCAGATTTTCTGATTCATCTTTCAGTCTCAGAGGGTCTTCTCACTGTGTTTTCTCCCTAGAGGCTCTTGCCCCTGCCGTCTCTCCCTCCGTCCTATAAAGTCTCTGCTGAGAGGAGGGGGCGGGTTTGCAGTCACATCTTCCAGGTCACCCAAGGAAGGGGACTGTGCCCGTGGGCCTGGCGGCCATGCATTTCACTGTTTGTTCTCAAACTTAAAATGCAAAAGAACCTTGTGGGCAGCGTGTTGAAAATGCAGGTTTCCTGGTCCTGCATGAGGGACAGGGAATCTGCATTTTGACCAGTATCTCAATGGTTATGAGACTGGGGGTCCTTGAGAAACTCAGCAACAATGTGCCAGAAATAGGCCTGCACCCACCCCTGTGTGCCTTTGGAAATTGAGTGCCTGATTGGCAGTGTGTGTGTGTGTGTGTGTGTGTGTGTGTGTGTGTGTGTGTGTGTGCGGGCACACGCGCGCGCTTGTACGACAGACTCTCCCTTGGTGCCAAGTCTGGAGCGAGTGGGAAGAACATGCCCAGTGTCACCACAGCTTTACCGACTGCGTCATTATTTACCCTTCATTCCTGAAGAAGAAACGGAAGCCTGGGCTGTTCCGTTACCTGCCCAATTCCACTAAAGCTGGAACATTCTAGTCCAGCCAGAACTGGAACCTGCGGGGGAATGTAGCCCGAGTTCCTCTTTCGTCCCATGCACTGTGCCACTGGTGCCCTCCTCATTATCAAAGGGTGGGGGACTTGCCAGGAAGAACTGGTCATAATCCCACTTCGGCACTTGGACCAGAACCAAGCCATGTGGATAACAGTTGTGTGCATTTAAATCATTTTGTCATTTTCTTTTCTCCCTTTGACCCTCCCTTTCTCTCCCCCCCCCCCCTTTCTCTCACTCTCCGTCCCTCACAAGACAATCTTTCCCAGCTGCCTGCTCCTCGGAACCCGAAGATTCACCTGTACAATGCGCTGCAGGTCCTCACTTGGGAGCCGGGTGCGCCGGAGCTGGACACAAGGCCGGTGCGCTACTGGGTGCAGCTGAAATAGTAAGGCTGATGCTTCCGTGCTGTCCTTCGGGGGCCGGGGGGCGTCGTCACGGACCTGGGCCAGCTGCTCCCTGTTGCCTCTTGGCAGGATTATAGCAAACCCAGGGAAGCACGTGTTTCTCACGTGCTTCTCAAACCCCCGAGGACAGCAACCAGCTCCTCCGGAGGCTGAGAGGCCGCAGGCTGGTGGGGAGGGCGGGAGGCTGCCACGTGACTTCTCAGTTTGGTGGAAGTTTATTCTCTCACTGGTTTCAGGAGAAGCTGTCTAAACGAGTTCCTGTTTTGACAGGCAGGAGGCACCTTGTTGCTTTTTATTTCCTTCACATTTAAAAAATCTGGTTTATTTAACCTTCCAGATCAATTCGGACCTCATAAGGAAGTGAGTCCTTTAATTACAATTTCGAAGCAAGTTTTGTTTGGCACATTATTCTGTCTCTCATCCCCTCGAAGTTTGTCATCACTTCGTGGGTAACATAAACACACAAAGAGGGGACGGTCCAAGGCCTCCAGCACTAGTTGACGACCTTATTAAATGGATTTCTAAAAGATGAAGTTAAATTATGGACTGTCACTTATTAAGTAACATTTAGAGAAATGGTAAAGCTTGTGAGGATGTGACTGGCTGACACGGGGCAGGATAGGACGAATTTGCGCAACTATCCTGGAAAATAATTTCTATACATCAGACTCATAGAGATTCCCACGGGACTTTCACCTGAAGCAGATGATGCAACCTCTGAGAAAAAAACCTACTGACAAGGACAGGCCTTGAAGTGTCTATTCTTGCCTATCAGCAGGAAAAGGCAGGGCAGCACCTGGTAGCCTGTGGTTAGGCCTGAGGCAGCCACTGCAGAGGAGACTTACGCACCATTGGGGTGACTTCCATATGCACAGTCTGGAATATACCCATGGTCATGAACAGCAGGAGGGCCTCCCTGGTGCTTTAGGAGTTAAAGTCAGCACTGTCAAGCTATTGCCAGCCACTATGGCCTGAGTTCAATCCCCAGCCAGGGAGCTGACCCACATGGTACAGCAGACCTCTCCTGTCTCGCCTGCTGCTCCCCTCGACAGTGTATTTCAGTAGATCCACCTGTTCTGCTCCCCACTCTGTCTCTGGTGAATCATCTCTCACAACCCCCAGCACACCTCTGGCCTAGACCCCAGTTCTTGTATGCATAAATAAATGAATCTTTAAAAAAAGAACAGCAGAGAACCTGGAACCACAACAGACACCTACTATTTGGAGGAATGGGTCTCCAGAGGCTTCTTTTTCATCTCTCCGTGTCCATTGTAACAATATTTGCCTCAAAGTCTAGACTCTAAACTGGACTCAAAACTGGGTTTTCTTTGAATCACATTTATTCATTTGTCAAGTAATTGTAAATGACAAATATGGTCATCTGTACTAAATGGACCACCCACTGGGACCAACGCCATAGTTTGTGGGGCTCAGTGAAAAGTAAAAATGGGGGGCCCCTGTTCAAATATTATTAAGGATTTCAAGATGGCGAGGGGCGTCATGTATGTCCTCGGGTGCGGAAGCCAGCCCTCCTCAGCAGGTAGTGGTTATGGGATCCTGGAGCTAAACAAGGTGCTGACTTGAGAACGTCACCGCTGGTTTATTCACCCAGATTCCTCAGCCTCCAAAGGGGAAGGAGCGTGGTGTGTTGACAGTGCCTCTAAACACTAGAAAGATATTTTTAAAACACTCTGACACTTTCCAAAAGCAGCCCTTTCCAAGACCAACTTGTTTCACTTGGTTGGATTTGCTAAAAGCGTTTTGTAGAGTTGTCTTCAGGATTGAGTTGGTCTTAGAAAAAAAAGCAAAGAGGTGGGGTGAATGGGCATGCCCCCGTTCAGAAAAGCTGAGGGGCGCTAACCACTGAGAGGGAGGCTGCTTTTTTTTTCTTCCCAGTTGCAGATTTGATGGGCGAGAGCCTTTGCTTCTGTTTTGTTTTTAGCGACTTTGACATATTAGGGACTTTCTAGTGACATTAAATAATTTAATTTTGAGGCTTGTGGGATTAAGCTTCCCATCCTGTTTGTCTGCAGTCAGGCATTGCTGTAATTGCAAACAAAGGTGCTTCCGTGTTTTGACGGTTATATTAGCAAAACCAAAATTATACAGAGCACTCGGTGGCAAAATTTTTAAGTTTTTTTTTTAAAGAATTATTTATATATGTATACAATAGCTGGGGTATAGGCCAGAGGTGTGGAGTGGTGAGAGGATTCACCAGAGACAGAGTGGGGAGCAGAACAGACGGATCTACTGAAATACACTGCTGAGGGGAGCAGCGGGGAGACAGGAGAGGTCTGCTGGGCCATGTGGAAAGCTCCCTGGCCGGGGTTTGAACTCGTGCTGCAGTGACTGCAGATAGCTTCATAGTGCTGAGACTTAACCCCTTGCGCCACCAGGGAGACCCCAAAATTTTTAAGTTTAAATCGGAGACAGCAGGGGCCATATTGGTCTGCAGGCTGTTTGGCCCGCGGTGTGTAAATTTGTTTTTCAAGTATTGCCAACATTAACAAATCTGGAGATATCACTTCCAAGAAAAAGAATTCTGGATCAATTCCTGGTTTCTTTTGAGGATACAGCCAGGCGGCAGGGCCCTTTCCAGGTCGTACCCTGCCTGCCTGCCCAGGCTTCTGGAGAAACACCTTTTAAAATTTTGTTTCACTTTTTATTTTAATAGCAATACATGCACTTTGTAGAAAATCTGGAAAATCCAGAAAAGCAGAAAGAATGACATTTAAACAAGCTGTCCTCCTGTAGTCTGAGAATGATCCCTGTGGCCCTCCTAGTGCATTTCTCTCTAGACTTTTTTCTAAAAGCACGTGCTCGTTTGGAAATGTGCCCATGCTTGTGTAAAAATGAAACAAAACTGGGGTTACACTGTTGGGTCCTGCTTCCTTTTTCTTTTAATTTAATGTAGCTAAGTGGGTGAGCATTTTTCATATGATTTCCCTGTACACAATTTTACTAGATGATGTATCCCATGAAGGATTTAACTCCTCCTCACAGATGCAGGTGGCTGGCAGTTTGTAACTCTTCCAAGTTTCAAAAAAAATTTTTTTGAAGATTTACTTATTTATGCCTACAAGAGCTGGGGTGCAGGCCAAAGGTGTGGGTGGGGTTGAGGGGGGGTGGTTTGAGAGGATTCACCAGAGACAGAGTGGGGAGCAGAACAGGTGGATCCACTGAAATTCACTGCTGAGGGGAGCCGTGGGGAGACAGGAGAGGTCTGCTGCGCCATGTGGGAAACTCCCCGACCTGGGATTCAACCTTGTGCTACAGTGGCTGCTGATAGCTCCACAGTGCTGAGACTTTGCCAAGTTCAACAGTTGGGGTCGCTGAGGAGGTCTCTAAGTGTCTGTGCACCTTCTGAGCATGCCCTTCAGTCTTTGAGGAGGTGTTTGTGGCTTGGGATCTCTCTCCCCATTAGGGTCTGTGACCCAAGGCTTGCGGTGTGTGACCAGTGGGCGTCTTCTGTGGAAACCCTGACCACACGCCTTGAAGTGGCTTTCGTGTCCCTGGAAACTGTTTTTCATTCACTAACTGAATGAACAGTTTATAGGACGCCAGCTACCAGCAAGACTGAAAAAAGGGCCTCCCGGTGGCGCAGCGGTTAAGCGCTGCGGAGCTGTTGGCAGCGGCGACGCGAGTTCGACGCCCGGCCGGGGAGAATCCCACATGGCGCAGCAGATCTCTCCTGACTCGCCCGCTGCGCCCCTCAGCAGTGTATTTCTGAGCTGCCTGTTCTGCTCCCCGCTGTCTCTGGTGAACCCTCTTGCCGCCCCACGCCTCTGGCCTGTACCCCAACTTGTATGTATAAATAAAAAAATAAATCTTAAAAAAAAAAGACTGAAAAAAATCTAAAACACACAAACTCAGTGATGCTAGCTCAGTACACAGAGGGGAACGAGGTGTTTGCACACCTGTGACATAAAAACTAGGAAGTGAGCTTGTAAAGGCGACACAGGCAGAGATGCGTAGGTACCAATTAAAGAAAAAAATCAGTATAACTAAATGAAATGAGGAATTGTGGGAACCTGACATTTTTGTTAGGTTCTAATCTATAAATTGATTTTAAAAAATCACAGGCGAACTGGACAAGATGGCAGAGGATTTCAGGGCTGATGGAAAGAAAACTTGTATATGAATTACCAATATATCAATAGATCTATCCAGGTCATTAGCCTCTGGTGCTGCCTTGTTTTCCAGAAATGATTGCATGCCTAGGGAGACTGAAAATAAGTTGAAGATAACTCAGCAGAGAAAGCACAAGGTTTTGGCCATCAAATCTGTCACCTAAGACCAGGACAGAGGTCAGAGCTAGGGACCAGAGTTCCAGGTGGGAATTTGGGGCTGAGGCTCTGAGGAATGCATTGTCACTTACAGGGGTGCCTGACCATGTATTTGGCGGGGTATTCCGATGGGTAAGGCAAACTGTCTTTAAATGCACGACCATGGGGGCTCCCTGGGGGCCTAGGGGTTAAGTCTCAGTGCTATTAACACTTTGTGTGCCGGTGCCCTTTAAATTTACCAGCCCTTGGGGCCGGCCATTTTCTGTGCCACCACGTGAATGGTATAAGCATTCAATAAAACAAACACAACTCCTGAACTACTGGATATTAAAAAAAACTGTAATATCTCTCATAAAACACCTTACACTTTCACCAAAACAATGTGTAAAGCTTCTAGACTGAGTACGATCAAAGAAATAGCTTCTAATAGTTCCAGATAAATCCACCGTGGTGTGAAAAACCGGAGACTAGATGAACATGTATTAATACGTGAGCGGCCACCTGAGACTGGTGACAAAAACACGTACTAATACGTGAGCGGACCACAGCGTGTTAATATCAGCTCTGGGGAACCTCTCCAGGACAGAGACTCAGTGACTAGAGACCCTTTTTCTCTGCAGTTCCAGCAACGACTGGCGCAATGCCTCGCACCACTACTTGCCAGGTTTGAACTGTTCGGGCATCAGCGTCACGTGGTGTAACCTCACTGGCATCAAAGGGGGCTTCTCCTCATACTTCAACATCTCCTTGCGGGTCCGAGCCCAGCTGGGAGATATGTTTTCTCCCTGGGCCACCGTGCCCTGGTTCCAGCACTACCGAAACGGTGAGAGAACTTTCCATAAACAGGCTGGCTTCCCTTCCCTCCTCCCTCACTCCACACACCTCAGTGCTGCCTCTCACCTTAAATAACGGGGTGATGGACAAACCCAATCACAGCAAGTCCTCAGTGCTGTCCATGGGCTCTTGGAGCTGCGACTCTAAGTGACACAACATAGAACAAAAGCAGGTCCTGGAATAATGTTTTGTTCAGTGTTAACCAAGGTTGTTTTTTCTCACTGATGTTATAACAAAGCAATGTTATTCCAGAACCTGCTGAGCTGACCGTGGAGGCTGAAGCTGGGGGAGAAAACGATTCACTGGCAGGGGTCCCAGACCACAGCCTGTGTCCCTCCTCTGGGAACAGGCCCCCCTTTGTGGTGTGGCCAGATCTGTGGATTTGTGCTGGGCTGACAGTGCCAGGCTCAGCCTGTGAAGCTGCTCTCCGCAAGCTGCCCGTCGTCGTCCCATCTCCTTCCTCGGGGCCTGACAGGAAGTCAGGTCGAGTCCTCCCTCAGAGACAGGTTTATGAGGGGGGCCGAAGGTCCCAGATCCAGGGTCCAGAGCTGTCTTCAGAAGGGCAGACCCCCACCCCCACTTCCATCGTGAGTCCTGGGAAAGTCAGCAAAATGTTCAGTGAGTGAGAAGCCCGTGCCAGGGGGGCCTCAGGTGGGCTGCCAGGAGTGAACTGTACGGAAGGGAGCTGTTGAGAGGGAGCTCAAGAATGTGTGCGCCGGCGCCCCAAGCAGGCTTTACAAAGCGCTGCCAAGTCGCTCTCGCTGGCAGTGAGTGGGTGAGGCCCGGCCTCGTCTCCATCTCCTCAGGCACAGGCGTCAGCCCTGTCGGACCAGTGACATCTGCACAGAGGAAGGTGGCCAGGCCACACGCCTAACCCTCACCACCCTGGGAGAGTCCCGGGGAGCGCACGGGAGCCTGGGAGACCCGCCCGGGCACCACCACTAGCTAGGGAGCGAGGGACGTCGGCACTTGTAGGGCATGTGACAGGCCACCCCGAGTCCAAATCTGTACTTTGGTCCGCGGCCCTGCAATTAATTGGATAGGTTAAGTGCTGACCTGCTTAGTGCTGTGATCCTTATGATAGCACGTCATGAGTCACAGTCCATGGCGTCTGGCCTGTGAATTATATGAGGAGTCTTAACAGCTAGACTGCAATGGTGCTGTTTCTGAGTTATTGTATTTAACACAGTATTACAATAAGGTAGGAGACCGCGTACTTAAGGCTTGTTCCTTCACATAGAAATTGGATGGCTAGATGGATAGTAGTAGATGGATAGGTAGGTATAGATGGATGGACAGATGGATAGACACATGGGAGGGAATGCAGGAGACGGGGCAACAAAATCTTTTTTCCTTCTGCATGACAGTTTGACCTTGGGCTCACCTTTGGCTGGGTTTCTGTGGAGACCTGAGCAAGGCAGCATGTTTACCGTGGGTCTGCTGCCTGTCAGGTCCGCAGGACTGGTCATCTGCGACTCAGCGGGGAGCATTGGGAAGCCATGTCTTGGGCTTGCTGAGTCTGGCGGTTCCCGTAATAAGGCATGTCCCTTGCGGGACCCCTGAAAACTACTCCTGGGGAGCTGTTATAAGAGATAGTGGCTCTTGTGGCTTTTAAGTCAGGGAGACTTCTGCACCTCCCTGATGAGGTCTCCCCGCTTGCACATGTGCTGTCCTGGGGAGGCCAGAGAGACTTGCCCTGGGTGCAGCCCACCAGGCTTCCTGACGCTGACGTGGAGTTTCGGAGTAAATCCGGTGCCCAGAGCAGCCTCTGGTAGTTCTTGTGCACCTGAAGGCAACTTCATGCGTGTGTGTGTGTGTGTATGTGTAAATGTGTGTGGATATGTAAATATACGAATATGTAAATGTGCGGATAGTAAATGTGTGTGCATGTGTGTGGATGTATGTGTCTGTGGCTGTGTGTGAGCACGTAGACATGTGTCGTGTCTGTGTATACATGTGCATACATGCTATATAGTATTATATGTGGCATGCATGTACACAATACACATGTACACAATACATGTTATGTGTGTGTGCAATATATGTGTGTATACATATTCATAAATGTTTGTTTTTAATTTTCTTTCAGTTACCATCGGGCCTCCACAGAACATTTGGGTGATCCCAGAAAAAGAGTCCCTTGCCATCAGTTTCTCCCCTCCTTTTGACATATTTACCTCCTGGGCCACTTTTGAGTATTGGGTCTATTACTGGGAGAAGACGGCAGCCCAACAGGCAAGAACATTTTTCTTCTTCTTTTTTTTTTTTTTTTTAAAGATTTATACATACAAGCTGGGGTACAGGCCAGAGGCATGGGGCGGCGAGAGGGTTCACCAGAGACAGAGCGGGGAGCAGAACAGGCAGATCAGAAATACACTGCTGAGGGGAGCAGCGGGCGAGGCAGGAGAGGTCTGCCGCACCATGTGGGATTCTCCCCAGCTGGGTGTTGAACCCCCATCGCGCGCTGCCCACAGCTTCACAGGGCAGCGCTCAACCGCTGCGCCACCAGGGAGGCCCAGTTTTCTTCTTTGTTTTAATGTCCTTTTCTCAGAGCTTCTCATAGAGCAAAAGAAAGTAAACTTTATGACAGGCAAGGAGAACAGGGTGTCCCAGGATCTGCTCGCGGCTGAGACTGAGCCGTTTTCAGTCCTCTTTGCCGAGACCTGTGCCTCCCCTCGCGTGCTAGGACTCAGATGAGCCCAGGCGGCCGGGTGCTCTCCGCCCCGCCTGTGAGGCGCGGGGGGCTGGAGGCCGGGCCTGGAGAGGGACTCAGCCTCTGCGTGTGGGGGGGAAGGAAGCAGAGTCAGCCAAGGGGTTAGCCCTACGGGGCAACACCCAGGAGTTTTCAGACATGGGCTCCCAGAGTCCTCTTCCCGGGGACTCACACAGGACACACTTGGACCTTCCGTCCACAGGCTGTGGCGACACCATGGAATGTCGTCCATCAGGAAAGCTCATCAGAGGCTCCGTGCCCAGCTTTTTGGGGGGGCTGTTCACATAGACCCCTTCTCCCCAGCACACTCCAAAATTCCAGACTCGCAGGAGGAGAGCAGGCCTTGGGCAGAAAGCACTTCGTGGGCCCAGGCAACCACCCCACCTGAACCCAGCTCCCCAGCACAGGCGGGGCCGCACGAGCAGGCCTCCCCGAGGGCGCTGGTGTCAGAGCTGAACATAAGTCTTCTCAGGATTCTGCTCTTTTCAATTTTAAAAATGCCAACTGGCTGCTGAAATAAACCTAAAAGGATTGTTGCCTTTTAAACCCACTCTTTTTTTTTTTAAGATTTATTTATGCATGTATGCTGGGGTGCAGGCCAGAGGTATGGAGGGGTGAGAGGATTCACCAGAGACAGTGGGGAGAACAGGCAGATTGACTGAAATACACTGCTGAGGGGAGCAGAGGGTGAGGCAGGAGAGGTCTGCTACACCCTATATGGGTCAGCTCCCTGGCCGGGTATCAAACTTGTGCTGCAATGGCTCCAGACAGCTTCATAGTGCTGCGTTAACCCGCTGTGCCACC
The DNA here is from genome assembly GCA_004024925.1 of Scalopus aquaticus. NCBI lineage: Eukaryota > Metazoa > Chordata > Mammalia > Eulipotyphla > Talpidae > Scalopus > Scalopus aquaticus. The sequence goes on along the minus strand of PVIJ01000217.1, from coordinate 299,512 downwards.
AGGGAGGCCCTAAACCCACTCTTGGAGGCACCATAAGCAAAAATTTCTTCCCTCTGCCCTCATGGTCTATCACCATTAAGCCAAAGAAAAGAGAAAAGTCCTAGTGATTAATTATAGAGAATACAACTAGTTTGTATTTTTAAAAAGAAGGCCATCTTCAGGCACAGGTAAAAAAGTCCTACAATCATTAGCTCTGCTAGTTGTCATCTTCTCCTCATAAAGAGTTGGAACAAGAGGCACAGACTATCAGGACAGACTAATAGACCTAACTCACTAAAATTTTTTGTTCCTCCAAGACCAACTGAAGATAGCAGGAAAAAAAGCTAACCAAAAGATTAATGACCCTTGCATAAAAATTCATATTCTTCAAAAGAATTTTCACAGAGCCAGTAGCAAAGTGTCCAGAGGAGACAGGAAATGTGTACATAGAAGCGATCAAAAACTAAGCCAGCCCAAATCAGTCATGACCAAAGAAATGGGAGTACGCCCGCGAGCTGGCACTGTTCACAGAGGCCGGCTAAGAGAGAAAATGCAAGAGCATCTGCTTGGAGTCGAGGCAGCCCCACACGTAACGATAATATGAGCTCACGGGCCATCTACAGTTGAGTGACCTGCTTGTTTCAGCCACCAGTAGCCATTTCATCCTTCCTCTTTATCGAGTGTGTATTACACCAGCCTTTCACGTGGCGATAGCATTTTCTACTATACTTCAGAATAAGAAACCAGCCCTTTATAAGAAATCCTAAGTGTCATAACGTGATCGATCTTTTTCTTATCTCTCCCTGAACAATGACATCTCTGTGCAGAATGAGAATGAGGCGCCCCCGGCTGGAGTGACCCAGGTATGGGGGTGACAGGCCTGGGGGGGCAGCATTAGGGAGGTGGGAAGGAACCTGACTTTCAACAGTGTCCTGATTGGAGTCAAAACTGTTAAGAGGAACAGACACATTTGGGTCAAAAGTACAGCAGTTTGGGAAAGGCGGGCACATCTCCTAGGACGGCCTGTCTCTCTGTGGACTGCCTGCAAGTGTTCATTTTCAAGGAGGAAGTTTCACCCTAGATACTGGGGCTGCCTACGTCGCAGTCCGGGGCCCTCAATGGCTGCCGGTCCCTGCCAGGCCAAGTCACGGGCCACAGCCGACACCACAGCTCCCTGTGCACTCACCGACTTTCACACATAAAGCATCCGCTGCACGCCAGCAACCCTTGAGACACTGAGTCTTCTTATCACATTGTTTGCGGGTTGTTTTTATTGTGCGCTAACATGTGGCGCGGGCCATTTTTGCTAATTTTTTGCACGAATGGCAACGTTCAGTAAACTTACGGTAACTTTAGATTTACATATTTTTTTTCAATGAAACTTTTTGTGATTTACTATAAAATGTATACTGAATTATTTTTCTTAGTGCTCTACTACCAGTCAACATAAAACGTGTAAATACGTTTCCCGCATACAATGTGTTATCTGTGATGACCGTGTTCCCTGAGAACTTGAGGAAACAGAGGGCCTGAGCGGTGCATCTGGGTGATTTACCAGCGTGGCTGTCATTGTGTTTCTCTTGCATAGGTGAAAGGCCCTTTCAAGGACAACTTTGTTAAGTTGCCCGGCTTGAAGCCCGCGAGCATGTACTGTTTACAAGTCCAAGCACAGCTGCGTGGGCAGTTTACAGGCTTGTCCAGCCCCGGGCACTTAAGCGACGCGTCTTGCTATGGAACTACAGCCTATGGTAACACCTGCCTTCTTGTGTCCCGTCTGAGCTGGGAAGACGACACTCCTCAAATAGTGACATGGGGGCAGGAGGGGGGACACTTTGTAAGTGAAGGGTGGTGGGCGTGGGGAGACTCAGAGAGAACACAGCACTGACCTGTAGGTGTGCCCAGCTGGTGTTGATGGAAGCGCCTTCACTGGCTGATACTTCCAGCAGTGGGGCCAGAGGAGGGCCAGTGTCTGTCACCGTCCATTGTACTGGGACATGGACACTATTTAAGCACCCAGTGACCTCGTGTTGTGTCATGGGTGAGATGTCATTGTGGGTTTTTTTTTCAAGATTTTATTTATTTCGGACTTCCCTGGTGGCGCAGTGGTTAAGTGCTGCGCTGTGGAGCTGTCGGCAGCAGAGACGCGAGTTCGACGCCCGGCCAGGGAGAATCCCACATGGCATGGCAGACCTCTCCTGCCTTGCCCACTGCTCCCCTCAGCAGTGTATTTCAGTCGATCTGCCTGTTCTGCTCCCCACTCTGTCTCTGGTGAGCCCTCTCGCTGCCCCACACCTCTGGCCTGTACCCCAGCTCATATGCATAAATAAATAAATCTTTTTTAAAAAATAAGATTTTATTTATTTCTACCTAGAAGAACTGGGGTGTAGGCCAGAGGTGTGGGGTGGTCAGAGGATTCACTAGAAACAGAGTGGGAAGCAGAACAGGCGGATCTAGTGAAATCCACTGCTGAGGGGAGCAGCGCGGAGTTGGGAGAGGTCTGCGGTGCCATGTGGGTCAGCTCCCTGGCCGGGGTTGGGCTCAGGCCAGCATGGTAGCATTGAAACTTAACCCCTAGGCCACCAGGAAGGCCCTGAGGTGTCATTCTGTTCACTTTTGTCACCTTTGTAGCTGCTTCGAGGCTGCAGCAAGTGATCGTGGTCACTGTGGCGACGGTCTTACCACTGTCGGCGCTGGCAGGAGCCTGTCTCTTCCTGGTGCTGAGGTACAGAGGCCTGGTCAAGTACTGGTTTCAGGCTCCACCGCGCATCCCATTACAAATACAAGAGGTGGGTGTGCGTTCCGAGCCCCACAGCCCCCTGGTCACACCCCCGACACACAGCCGTGGGCAAAGCCATGGACACGGAGATCTGAGTTCAAAATGGCATGGGCGGGCCTCCCCGGTGGCGCAGCGGTTAAGCGCTGCGCTGTGGAGCTGTCGGCAGCGGCGACGCGAGTTCAACGCCCGGCCAGGGAGAATCCCACATGGTGCGGCAGACCTCTCCTGCCTCGCCCGCTGCTCCCCTCAGCAGTGTAGTTCTGATCTGCCTGTTCTGCTCCCCGCTCTGTCTCTGGTGAACCCTCTCGCCGCCCCACAGCTCTGGCTTGTACCCCAGCTTGTATGTATAAATAAAAAAAAAAAAAAAATGGCATGGGCGACGTCCACAGATCGTGGATGGATGGGTAAAGCAGACGTGGTGTGGACGTCCAGTGGGCTGTTACCCAGCCTTATAGGAGGACATGGTGCTGGCTGAAATGAACCAGTCACCAAGAGACAGCGCTGCAACATGCACTCTTGTGAGACGCATGTAAAGTAGTCGAAGCCGTCGAAGCAAGACGTTGCAAGCTGACCACAGATCTGAGGCGTGGGGGCGGGGCTCAAACAGGGGCGGGAAGAGCGCAGGGAACGTAGGGTGATGGATCAAGGGTGGGGGGTGTGGAGGGAGAACTCCGGAGACCACACCTGAGGGGACAAATCAAACCCTGTCCAAAAATTCACAATGACAGAAGAGTAAAAAAGGGAGGTACTTCATCTCAAAATAAACCTTAAAAAGCCATAGAAGGGCCTCCCTGGTGGGACAACGGGTTAAGCACAGCGCTGTGAGCGGAGCTGTCAGCGGCTGTGGCTTGAGTTCAATACCCGGCCAGGGAGAATCCCACATGGTGTAGCAGACCTCTCCTGCCTCGCCTGCTGCTCCCCTCAGTGGTGTATTTTGGTTGATCCGCCTGTTCTGCTCCCCACTCTGTCTCTGGTGAACCCTCTCACCGCCCCGCACCTCTGGCCTGCACCCCAGCTTATATGCAAAAATAAAATAAATCTTTAACAAACAAAAAAAAGCCATAGAAGCAGAGAGGAGAATGGTGGGTACCGGGATCTGGGGGGGAGCTGCTGGTCAGCGGGTCTAAAGTTTCCATGATGAAGATGATCGAGTTCTAGAAACCTGCTGTGCAACTAGTACCTACAGTGGAAAGCTTTCTTACCACCCCCCAAAAAGCAAAAAAACCCTCTCTAGTTAATATTGTCACAAAGTAACAGTTCTAGAGGGTCTCCAGGTCCTATGAGCATGAATAATCTTAATAATCGCTCACAGCAAAAGTACCGGCCGGGCCCTGTTGAGTGAATTTACTACTAGTTGTTGCTTTGGGGTTTGCATCTAAACCATAAAATCTTTCAGTTCACTTTCCTGGGAAAGTGTGAAAACATATATCAAAGGTCATGAAGTTAATGTGAGAGCTGTGAATCATGTTTCACATGTATTTTTGAGGTTTCAAAAGTGCACATGATTCTCCAGCTTCTGCTTTTAATCAGCCAGCCCTGAACTTACTGCCACTAGCTGGTGGTGTTTCCAAGAGCCAGGCGCTGGCTGCTTGGTAACTTGGTGAACTGGTGGCTAAGCCTAAAGCAGGGGCGGGAATGAAAGGGAAAGTGAGGCCTGTGAACTTTCACTGTGTGGGCGGGGCCTGGGCCTTCTGACTCCCCAGGCCCTCTGCTCCTGCAGAAACCACCAGGATGGACAGGGACGGGGGAAAAAGATCTGGAACTTTCCCTCTTTTGCCCCCATTGTAGGTGAACGAAAGGTCTCAGGCCCTCCTTCACTGAAAAGTTAGATTTTCAGAGACTCTGCAGGCTTACCCCACTCTTTCACACATTGACTTATCTGGTCTTTGGGTTGGTGCTACAGTTTCTCATGGGGTGAGGGGTGGAGAGGGTAGAAGTTTCGTTGTGGACAGAACAGGAAGCTTCACCTGAATAGAGGATGATTGTACCGACTGAAGTGAACGTTTCAAAGGCTGGTCTCGACTGATAAACTAATCACGGTGTTGGTGTTTGACCTTTTCTAGTACTTAAAGAACCCGAATGAGCCGATCCTAGAGGCCTTGGACAGGGACATCGCCCCCCGGGATGACGCCTGGGACTCTGTGTCCATTGTTTCGTCTCCAGAGAAGGAGCAAGATGTTTTCAAAGCACTTTGAATCAAAGCGCTGGTCTGGGCCGCCAGCCTGTGGACTCGAAGGACTCGAAGCCAAGGAAGCTGCTGACACCCTCCCGGAGCCCATATTCCTGCCCCTTAAAGTCCAGCAGAGCCTGGGGAGAGGTGGCGGCCTCAGGGGGAGACAAGCGTCTTTTTTTCAAGACTTTTCTAAATCATGCAAGTTTCTAGAATGATGGTAAGAGAAATCCAAGAAAAAATAAGATTTATCTTAAATACTAGAAGGATATGTAATTATTTGTTGGCAAAACGGCTCTGGCATCTTGTTCACTGTTGGCTAGACCCAGTCGTCAGGACACTGGGTTCCCCCACACCTGTTGACTCTGGAAAGTGAGTTGGGGTCCCTCAGTCAGGTCATGTAACCTCTTGAAGCCTGACCCGTTGAGAGTCGTGGCCTCTTGTGCAGACTCCTGGCTTAACGTGGTTAATAGTGTGGATATTTTTCTAGTAATTTAAGGTTTGTTTTTTCCAAGCTAGAAATAAAAGATTGGATAATTAGCTTTTTAAAAATCTATGAGGTCTTTTTTCTCCACTTTCCCTAATTTGTTTTGACCTCCTACTCTCAACTTTTATTTTTTAAAATTTATTTGTATTTATGCATATAAGAACTGGGGTGTGGGACAGAGCTTCTGGGGGTGGGGGGTGGTGAGAGGGTTCACCAGAGACAGAGTGGGGAGCAGAACAGGCAGATGTACTGAAATCCGCTGCTGAGGGGAGAAGCGGGTGAGGCAGGAGAGGTCTGTTGTGCCCTGTGGGAATCTCCCTGGCCTGGATAGGGATGAACTCAGGCCGCAGTGACTGGCAATAACTTGATAGCCCTTGGACTTTAACCCCTGCACCACCAGGGGGCCCCAAAGTCTCAACTTGTAAAAAGTCAAATTTCAGTTTCCCTAAAGAATACCAGGTAGAGTTCCTGTGGCAAGAATTTCACTTGAGGGTCTCCCTGGTGGCGCTGTGGTTAACCGCTGTGCTGTGGAGCTGTGGGCAGCAGTGACACGAGTTCGACGCCCAGCCGGGGAGATTCCCACATGGCGCGGCAGACCTCTCCTGCCTCGCCCGCTGCTCCCCTCAGCAGTGTATTTCTGACCATCTGCCTGTTCTGCTCCCCGCTCTATCTCTGGTGAACCCTCTCGCCGCCCCACGCCTCTGGCCTGTACCCAGCTTGTATGCATAAATAAATCTTTAAAAAAAAAAAAAGAATTTCACTTGATCCTTTGAAAAGGTAGAAAGGAATCTACTTTTTGTTTTTTTTGTCCATAATTACTACTGTCATGATTTACCAAAAAAGTTTTTTTCAGGTAACTGTGTTAAATCCTACATACCTGGCAGAGGGAGGTGGGCCTGTCCTCAGGGTAATGAGGCCTCTTTCTCCAGAAGGCTTCCCCCTTCTAGGGCTGAGTCCCATTCAGTGGCTTCCCCACAACAACTGAAGACTATTAACTCTTTTCTGGCCAGGGGACTGGGGATAAAGGCAAGGGAGCGGCGAGACGTGCGGGCATCAAGAGAATTAGCAGATGGGGCACAGCGGGGCCCACTGGGCACTAAGGTCTTCTGGCCATGCACATATTGGTGGGCTCTGCTGTTCAAAGGATCGTGTTTAGAACCAATTTAGGAAACAAATATGTAGCTTCCCCTCCCCCATGTACCCCCTGTATCTAGGGACACAGTAGCCCCTACTGGCAGCCTAACCTTGACAATAGGAAGTAGGGGTGCGGACTGTAGTTAGAGGGAAGAGTCTCTCCCTCCCTCCCTCTTCCTCCTGCTCCTCCTCCTCTTCCTTCTTCTCTCTCCCTCTCTCAGTTGAGGGGCAGGGGGGTTTACACTGGCAAGGAATGGGCCCCTGGCCTGGCCTTCTCACCAAGCATTGTGTACCCTTCTGGCATTAGAGATGAAAGGACCCACCATGGCCGCAGGTGCTCTTGGGCGGCACCTACTTCACCTATTAGGTGTGCCTCGGGCTGGAACGGTTTTGGAGGAAGAGTTGGTAGAGACAGCAAAGACCGCCCTGGCTCATCTAGGAAATTGCAGACCGAAGAGCGTCCCCTGCCGGGCCACGGGCTGAAGCCCTGTGAGGGGCGGGGGTGTGGAGATAGAGCAGGCCAAGAGGGAGCCCCACGCAAAGGCGGACGTCAGTTCCATTAGACAGTTAGCTCGTCTGAGTAAAGAAAACAGGACAGACCTGCGGGCGGCGACAACACCAATTCCGGTTACCAGAAACGAAGCGGGCAGGGGCAGGTAGATCGGGAGAAGGGGGAGAAGGCTAGATTGGGACTTCGGTGACTTAACGTGACGCATTTGCACGCATTGACTGTCGACCACGAACGCCTGAAACTTATAGAATGTTATACTATAATGTCTTGTGCCACCGAGCACAGGCAGGTTTACTATCGAGTCCGGTGGATTTTTCAGGCTTTAATGTTCTCAGAGAACCGGGTGCACAGATGTCCAGGCGGGGAGGCACGAGGGGGGCTTGGCAGGGGGGCTGGGAGGCAGGCAGGCAACGGATACCCCAGGCCCCACGAATCTCTATGCTCTTTCTCTGGGCTCTCTGGCATTTTCTCTCTCTGGCGTTGTCTCATAGCCTCGCCTCTCCTCTAGTCACACCGCTCATCCTCTTCTCACTGCTGCCCCTGCTTTTATCCCGCCTCTGGGCTCAGGTGTGCACACTTGCATGCACACAAACACTCCAGGTGTTCACACTCAGGCACGCGGGATGGAGGGTGGGAGGCAGGCAGGCAATGGAGCCTCCCAACCCCAGACGAAGTTGCTCTTTCCCTGGGCTCTCTCGGGCCTCTCATGTCACATCATCGTCTCGTGGTCTCGCCTCCTCTGCAGTCGCCCTCTGGTAGCCGTAGTCTATCTCTGAGTGGCGCCTCCCTGAGGGCCCAGCCTCTCGGCTCAGGTGTGCACACTTAGGCGTGCTCGCACCACGCTCCAGGCGTCCACCATCAGGCACGCGTGCCCCGTGCCCGCTCCCAGGCGCCTTCTGCATCAACACGATCAAGGCCGCAGGTGAAGGCCACAGAGGCCAACGGCAGAAAAAGCCTGATTAACTCATTTACCTACACGATGTTACTTCCATAGAAAAGAAAAGAAAGCGTGTGGGCGCCACTCTGCACGCAGGGCTAACAGCACCTCCCAGCAAGCAGGAGAGGGCTGAGCTGGGTTCAGGACGGAACCAGTCTAGCGTGGTGTCCTGGGGCAGGAGGGCACTGTGGCCTAGGCCCAGACCCTTCATCAAGTTAGCGACTCAGAGCCAAGCCCAAGGCCAGCGCTATTTCAGGTGCCTCTCACTGACCAGGTTCTCCCAGGTCACTGCCTCACGGGGGAGGGACCCACAGCAACAGCAAACTGGGCTCACCAGGAGTCCGCGTTTCCAGGCTGTTCCACTCCAGCTCAGTAGACATCCCAATAGCATGGGGCTGGCCCATTATCCCCAGAGAAAGGGAAGGAAATTTTAAAGAAAGATTCTCCTTTTTACATCGGCATTTCCAGTCAGAACCACATGGTTCTACTTTGTAAATCAAATGACCAACCAGTGGGATTATGGACACTTGGGACTGGAATTTCTCAGCAAGCCAAGTACAAAATCATGAACTTTTGCGTCGGAAGCAATGAATCATCCGTACCAGAGCAAACTAGAACCCACGGGCCAAATCCAGCCTGCTTCCTGCTTTTGTGCGGCCTGTGAACTAATAGTTCACAAGTAACAAAAATAGGTCTTGCAATTTTTAATGATGGAAAAAGAACCCAAAGACTAGTTCATCACCTGTGAAAGTATATGAAGTTTACATTTCTGCGCCCATCAATGAAGTTCAATCAGAACCCTGGGGTACCCGGTCACTGGTGGATTGTCCAGGAGGCTTCTGCACTTCGAGGCGGGTGGCATCGTGTCAACAGCGGCTGCCTGCAAGGTCTAATACAGTTACCACCTGGCCCTTCGCAGAAGGAGTTTGCTGACCCCCATCTCTACAACCAAGCGTTCATGGGCCAGGAGAAAGCAGACCTACCCCATCGTTTAGGTTACGCAGTCACTGAAGGCCCCTACAAAACCCCATTTGGCCCTCAGAAGATCTAATTCAGGGTTTTGTTTTTTAAAGATTTATTTATTTATGCATACAAGCTGGGGTGTAGGCCAGATGGGGGGGAGGGGACAGAGGATTCACCAGAGACAGAGTGGGGAGCAGAACAGGCAGATGGACTGAAATCCACCGATGAGGGGAGCAGCGAGTGAGGCAGGAGAGGTCTGTTGCGCCATGTGGAAAGCTCCCTGGCCAGGGATCAAACTCGTGCTGCAGTGGCTGTGGATAGCTTCACAGTGCTGCGATTTAACCCACTGCGCCACCAGGGAGGCCCTAATTCAGAGGTCTTATGTGGGAGGCGGGGTATGTGATCCTCGCCTCTATCCTGTATCCCAAATACTAGGGAAGGCTGGACAGAGTCTAGGATTATGGAGAAAATGAAGGAAAGTGGACCCTGTGCCAAGAACAGTTCCCCTAGACATAATGCTCTTAGGCTAGCAGTGGCCTTGATCCCATCAGCTACCTCTGTGTGGATTACATAAAGCAACCATCTTTCAAGATATCTCTTTCAATACTGCAAATTTTCTATTCACATGAACAAGAAGGCCTCTTGTACCTGACCTGTGAATAGCGCCCCCTGGGGGTCCGCAGTGCTCATACTGGACAGGCGTGTGTCCTGGGACCCAAGGGGGTGGCTGAGCGCCTTGTACTGGATGGCAAGTCGGGTAGAGGGAGGTGCTGATTGATGGGCTGAGGTGGAAAGGGGAGCCTCCCCACATAGGAACTGGAGACTGACTGGGGCAAAGAAACGGACTCTCTCGGCGTCTAGAGGATAGACATTAACCTATGTGCAGTAATCTGAGAAATTCCTCTCACGCAGGGTTTGCCCAGCTGCGGAATATCTGAGTTCCATGCCTGGAGCAGACAAATTGTAAATCCCTTGAGTCGTATCACAGGGCCACCTTAGTTCAACTCCAGATCACGCTGTCAGTAAAAAATACGATGATTTTGTTCTGTTTGAATTATCAATCAGTCTCTCTCCCGACAAAGTATTTTGGTAGGCACAAAGGAGAAGTAATCACTTCACAGTGGAGAAACCTGGTGGACCCCGCCTTGAGCTGGCAAAGTGAAAATCAGCAATACTGGACCGACAGATGCTTGCCGATACGAGGTATAAAGACGTAACAAACGTTGCTTCTACATTCCTGCCCCAAACCCATAACCTGAATTTAATCATGGAGGGATCACCAGCCAGATCCAGACTGAGGGCACCCTACAAAGCAACGAGTCTGCATTCTTCAAAATTACCTAGTTGCCAAAGCCAGAGGCTGAAGACTCGTCCCGTAGCTGAGGGCCCTTGAAGGAAAACAACAATGCCACACACGTGTGATCATGAAGTCTGAGCACGTTGCTAGGACAATTGGCAAAATTTGAATCAAGGGCTTGGTAACATACCCGTGTTCCTTGCCTGACCTCGCAATGGTACAGTTGTGACTTGGGAAATAAGCCCTAAAGTAGTGAGCAGCTTTTTAAAAGCATTCCGCCTGCAGCATCTTGAGAAACAACTCAGGAAAAAAATGACTACGGCAAAGGTGGTGACAAACTGACGCTGAAGTAATCTGAAGATTATACAGGCATTCTCTGAGCTATTTTTGTGACTTTCCTGTAAGCCTGAAGTTAAGTCAAAGTAAAAAGTTAATCAATGTCTAAATCCACAACTTCCATGATAGGAAGTAAATGACATAACACAGTGGATTAATTTTGGGCCCATGGGATAGGAGTTGGGAATAAACCCTGTTCATGGGTTGTCTGGTTTTCCATCTCCACCAACGGGTAAGGGAGGAAGCCCAAGATGTTCCCAAGTGAAGACTCCAGTGCCTTCTACACTGGTGTTAACCCGACAGGGTTGGGAAGTCCTGCCCAACCACCCTGACTTGTGGTGGAAATTTAAAGTGCCCAATTTGCTACAACTGAAAAAACAAAAACAAAAACAAAGCAGCGGCAGCATAGGTTGTGGTCAGAAAGCCCCAGGTAAAACGGCTTCAATCGCGTTCACACTGCCACAAAAAAGGCAAACCTGAGCACAGACAAAATCAGCCCACTTGAGAGTCTTGGGTTTTTTAAGATGGTGCGCCATCTTGTGTCAAGAGGTGGAAGTCACTGAAAGCTGAAGGACACACCCTCCCTCGGAGCAAGGCCAAGAGAAGTCTGGCTCCCAGCCACCACCGGCATTTTCCAGGCGCGATGCCTTTCCTTGGGCTAATTCTCAAGCAACACAGATAGATGGACAGTCTTGCGGTCTCATAGCTAAGAAGTGGCAGAGCTACAGGGCCTCCCTGGTGGCACAAGGGGTTAAGTCTCAGCACTATGAGGTTATCACCAGCCACTGCAGCAGTTTGATCCCCAGCCAGGGAGCTTCCCACATGGCACAGCAGACCTCTCCTGGTCTGCTGCTCCCCTCAGCAGTGTATTTCAGTCAGTCCGCCTGTTCTGCTCCCCACTCTGTCTCTGGAGAATCCTCTCACCACCCCACACCTCTGGCCTGCACCCCAGCTTATATGCATAAATAATCTTAAAAAGAAAAAAGAAAAAAGTGGCAGAGCTAGAATTAGGTAAAAGTAAACCAACCTAAACAAAAAGAATCCTGACTTAATCAATCCTTGTAAAATCTCATCTATGTAAAGGAATCCCAACTCCCAAACCAGATTTCTCTAGCAACCCTGCAACTGGAAAGAAAGTCTCTTCCTATCTCCGTCCTCACTATTTTTATTCTTCATGCCTGGCTGCCACTGGCTTTTCCCCAAGGCCAGCAGCAACCACATCTAAGTTTCCTGCTCCTTATGCTAATTCCTACATTCTGTTCTTCAAAAGTCACCCTCTCAACAGTTTCTCCCAATTTTCTCAAATTATTCCAGTAAATTGCCAGTTTTGCAGTGTTAAAAAAAAAAACCATAATTCACAAATTTAGAGATCTAATTGACTTTATTAAGCAATTCTGAGATCAGCAGCATCCGATCTAGGTGCTGGAAGGCATCACACAAAATAGAGGATATTTATAGAGAAAAAGAGGGTGGGGCAGTTTATTAGCAAAGAGTTTACTAGCAAAGGAAAGATTGTTTCAGGTAAAACCAGCTTGCCTCACCATAGGGGAATCTTATACAAATGACCACCTTGGTGCCAATCAGGAAACTCCAGATTGGTTTAAGATACACTTTTGGGAGAGTCCAAAACTGCAATTAAGTCTAAGAGGAGAGGTGGGGGGAATGACTCCACTTGGAGTCTGTTTCTCTTTTTTCCTATCCCCCCACCACCCCAGCAGAGTATTTCAGTCAATCCGCCTGTTCTGCTCCCCACTCCTGTCTCTGGTGAATACTCTCACCCCCAACCCTATACACACCTCTGGCCTACACCTCAGCTCTTGTGCCTAAATAAAAGGTTTTTTTTTTTTAAAGTAATTGCCCACTTTTTAAAAATTTTTATTCTTTTTTGCTTAGAACTAGTGTTGTGCCAGCAGGCACCAGGGCAGGTTCCCTATGAGTCAGGCAGATGGGTAAAGGACATGTTCTGGAGCCCTCGGTGACTTTTTAGGCTTTTAATGATCTTCCTGCAGTGAGGCAACCAGGTACCGGGCAGGCAAGGGGAAGGGGTGGGGAGCAGGCTGGCAGGACTCCTAGCCCCTGGCAAATCTCCACTCTGGGTTCTCTGGTGTCGACTAGTGGCCCCTGCTACTGTTGCCTCCGCCTCTGCTTCTACCACCTTCTGTGGCGTCTCCCGCGAGTCTGTGACGCCGCCCTTATAGTCTCTCCAGGCCCAGGTGTGCCCACTCACGCACGCACGCGCCACCCCGAGGCACACGTGCAAGACCTCAGGTGTCCATCATTAAATCTAATGTCGGTAGGGCAGAAAATCCTGATGCCTCTTTTATTTACCCTAGTGCAGGGGGTGAGAGATTCACCAGAGACAGAGTGGGGAGCAGAACAGGCGGACTGACTGAAATGCACTGCTGAGGGGAGCAGGCTCCATTGCCTGCCCACGTCCCAGCCCCCCACCGCCTGGCCTGGGTCTGCCTCCTCGCATGTCAGCCTCCCTGCCGGGTGTGCCTGTGTAGCTGGCTCCCTCAGGGGCACTGAAGCCTGAAAACTCCCAGGGCTTCAGGACTCTCCTTTGTCCGTCCGCTCGAGCGGATGGTGAGCCTGCCCTTGCTGGCTGGCACTAGAGCCCCAGACTGGGGACACAGATGTGACCCTTGTCTCCTGTCTCCTTGTCTGTTGACTTCCAATAAACTCATTCTTTCCTCAAAGTCGGTGTCATAATATTGGCATCTATGTGCATCAGGCAGTGAGCCTGTTGTCCGCAACCTACTCCTAAAGCGCAACTCCCAGGTCAATATTCATGGCACCTTCCAGTGATCTGCAGAGTGTAGAATAATTTGAGTTGCCTCAACTGCACAAGCCCAGCAGAGGTGGAGCAAGGACACTCCGCCTTGCTCAGCTCTCATGCTGTAACAAGTGCTCTTTTTCATGGTCAGTTAGTTCCATTTTTCACATTTTTGTGTTTTGTTAATGTTTTCACTGTGCGAAGTGGTCCCCAAGCATAGAACTGAAGTGCTCTCTAGTGTTCCCAAGAATAAGAAGGCTCCGTTGGGGCTTATGGAGAAAACACATGAGTAGAGAAGTTTCCTTCAGGCAAGACTGAGAGTGTTGTTTTGAGGTCAAGCTTAAAAATTAACAATATGTTAAATAAGGTGTTTTAAAACTGAAACACACATGTATCAAGGTCACATGTTGACCTTGATGGTGAAGGAAAATGTACCCCGAGGCTTACCTAACTCTGTTACTTCCCCTTGGAGCAATGGTTCAGTATTTGCAAATTCAGTGTTGGAGAGACTTTAAAGAACCGACCTATTGCAAATAATGAGGACTGATTATACTTGGCAGTCTTGTAAATTTGAAGCATGGGGGAAAAGAACAAGCAGAGAAAATATTTTGAGCTTGATCATAGCAAAATTGAGGGGAAGATGAGAAAAGCAGAGACTGTCTTTAGCTATCACAGAATCAGACTGGAAATAATTCATTCATTGTTAATCAAGTAAAACTATAATACTATTTTCAGGAAAATAGGGGCGGGTTGTAAAAACTTTAGTCACGATTCCCTCAAAGAACTACTCCAGGGTGAAAGAAGCATATCCAGATGTTCCTCAGCCGTTTGTTAGCAAAGCGCTACCCTATTAATCACTTCAGGCTATTCCTTTGTTTTCAATCAAAGAAATACGGAAAGCACTCAAAAGTAAGTTTTACTCAACTAACAATTTCTACTTCAAGTAGTTTCTGCTTCAATCTTTCCTGTCTGAACAGACAGAACAGGCTGAAGAGGCTGCTCTGAACAGCAGCACAAACTGTTACCAACAAAATGTGACTAATTGTTTTGACTAGACTAAAACCATCATCAGATGCTTCTTCAGTATTTCCGGTTTTTAGCTGAGATTAAAATGTCTAATAAAAGTAGCCCCAAACTTTTATCAACTTAATCAAAATGAATATGACAGGAGTATAGGGAGAATCGGGATAAATGTGTTAGGACTGGCCGAGATTATTTGCTATCACAGAAATCAGCAGAAGAGAGTTGCTGGGAGGAGCTCCCTGCAGCTAGCCCGGCTCTTCACTGTCAGTGAGCAGGAACCCACCAGCTAAAAGACTGGAGCCCCCAGTGCAACCTGCCCCATCCACGCAAAACAGGCCAATCCCTTATGGCAGACTCGTTTCTCAAAGTTCTTGCCTTCCTGTAGGGTAAATGAATTAATCAGACTTTTTACACCACTGGCCTCTGTGGCCTTCACGTGCGGCCTTGATCGTGTTGATGCAGAAGGCGCCTGGGAGCGGGCACGGGGCACGCGTGCCTGATGGTGGACGCCTGGAGCGTGGTGCGAGCACGCCTAAGTGTGCACACCTGAGCCGAGAGGCTGGGCCATCAGGGCAGCGTCACTCAGACTATGGCTACAAGAGGGTGAGTGGGGTGACTGCAGAGGAGGCGAGACCACGAGACGATGTGACATGTGAGAGGCCCGAGAGAGCTCAAGGAAAGAGCAGATTTGTCTGCGGCTGGGAGGCTCTGTTGCCTGCCTGCCTCCCACCCCCCAGCCCGCCTGGCCGGCGCCTGCCTTCCCTGCCTGGCGGGCCTGTGTACCTGGTTCCCTGAGAGAGCAATAAAGCCTAAAAAATCCAGGGCCTCCCTGGTGGCACAAGAGATTTAACCTTTAAATCTCAGCACTCTGAAGCTATCCGCAGCCAGGGAGCTGACCCACATGGTGCAGCAGACCTCTCCTATCTCACCGGCTGTTACCCTCAGCAGTGTATCTCAGTAGATCTGCCTGTTCTGCTCCCCACTCTCTCTGATGAATCCTCTCACCCCACACCCCTGGGCTACACCCCAGTTCTTGTGTGCATAAGTAGATCTTTAAAATATAAATAAAATAAAGCCTAAAATCCACCGAAGGCTCCGGGACCTTTATCCATCTGCCTGAATCCACTGTGAACTGCCTCACGTCTGGGGCACTAGACTTCCTAACACACAAACGACATCTTCCACAGAGGTAACAATCCTGATTTTAAAGAATGCCTGTCATTCTCTCAGGTTGTTAGGGACGTTATATGCCTCTGAAAACTTGTTTGCCTGATACGCTTGCCTTAATGTGATCTCTTTTGTTTCTTTCTGCGAGAGTAACCCCACCTATCCTGTATGTGTAAGCTGGATCCTACCTCGGGAAGGGGCAAAGAAAGCAGCTGGTTGGGATCCTTCTCCCATTGGACTGATCTTGTCTGAGTTAACCCTCAAATCTTGGTTCCAAAAATAAAGTTTTCTTTCCCTCCAAATGGTGGTGGTTACTCTTATGTTGCGTTGGACAACACCACCACACTGACAAACAGGAGTCGTAGAGAAGGCTACATAATGCAGGACGCTGCTGAATGAGCCAGCTCCTGGGCTTTTTACCTATAGAATAATCATACATCATCAGTTACGTGGGGTAGGAGGACAAGGAGACAAAGACGGGTGAAACTAAAGAATGTCCCTTGGTCATCTAGGGCTTTGGGGGGACATTTTATCTGCTTCACAACCAAGTGTTGTCATTGAACTCACACCTCAGACCCCCGGCCATGGTTCTAATCTTAACAAGGCATCCCACGGACCAGCTGCAGGGGTCCTTTGGCATTCCTGCTCATACCTCATGATGTGTAAGTCGGGGGTACGTTTTATGCATCAGTCCTCAGCCCCCGGGCGTTCCCGGTCATATACCTCATGATGCATGGCCTTCCCGGCGCAATCAAGCTTTCTGTGCTTGGTTGATACGAAAGGCACCTTGTAAGGTTTTGCTATGACTGACCAGGCGGTTCTGACCTTTGTACAGGAATGTAGAACTGCAGGTAACAATAATGGTAGCCGAACAGGCTGCTTAAGTCTAGCAGGCCCACACTTTTAAATTTACTAAAATGGAGCCATGAAAATGGCTTCTGAGTTGACGTTATGATTGAAAGCACTCCCATCATTTAAAAAAAAAAATGTAGAGAAACTGAGTTCAAAGCATCTATGTCAAACACTCTTGGGTCTCTTGTTCAATAGTAAATGTTACATGGTTTGACAGCATCAATCTTTCTGTCTTCAATTCTGCTGCTTTACTATGCTGATATGCCTCAAGTTTAGATAATGGAAAAATTGAGCCTCTGGATTTTTTCATCAGTGGCAATACCACAAAAAAATAAAACAAGAATTTCACACAGTGTAATTAATAAAATAGAATGTTCTGGTAATACTGTTCTATATACAAACACTAAAGGCACTCAGATTCAAGTCATCTAACCTGCATAACACGGAGATGTTTATATTCATAGAATCCCATGTTTTTAAATGACTATGAAGGACTCTACCTTTTCTAACTCATAGTGTCTGTGAAAGTGGATATAACATAATTTCCTTTTTGAAATGGAGAAACAGGGAAATGAAAGGATTTTCTCACAATTAAATTCAGGGCAGAGTCAAGAATAGGAAAAAACAGCTATTTTCAGTTGGTTTTCTAAGATATCTTCAT
The DNA here is from genome assembly GCA_004024925.1 of Scalopus aquaticus. Classification (NCBI taxonomy): domain Eukaryota; kingdom Metazoa; phylum Chordata; class Mammalia; order Eulipotyphla; family Talpidae; genus Scalopus; species Scalopus aquaticus. The sequence continues at coordinate 282,443 of PVIJ01000217.1, read as the reverse complement.
TAGCCTTCATACTGGCATTTTACAAGTTTGAATATATTTTTATTTATAGAAATTTATTTTTCTTTATAGAAATAAGCTGCTTCTTTGGGCCCACTTTAATAATTAAGTAATAAACAGCAAACCAATTTTATGTTTCATTTTCTCCAACAGATCTGAAGGTATCAGAATGTGTGAGAAGTAATATTTATTGCAATAGGTTACAAGAGAATGGAAACAAGTACTTAGTCTTACAATAGGTCAGAAGCAAGACAAAGTTTACTGACATTTTGAGGACAAAACAACAAAGAAGGAATTCAACAAGATGGTACCTAGATAAAGGCACAGCATTCCACAACCGCTTCATATTCTGTGCAGTCAATCCCCTCAGAGAGGACAGAAGTTAAGCGAAATAAGGCTTGCAATAGAAGCTGCATATAATACCATTGATATTATTCTGTCTTACAACAAAGTCTATAAAATCACCTTCTCCCTGTATAACAAACCTGTATAACAAAGGAAAGCAACAAGTGGCAGTACAGACCCAAAGGTGCCTTTGAAATCTCTTGTAAGGAGTAAACACACACACAGTGCAAATACAGTGTTTCAAAATTAGCAAAAGAAGTTTCTGTCTGGAGTAGGAACTTTTAGGCTGAAGATATATTCTGCAGGAAGAGTTCACCCAGAGCTTGAGAGCTGGAGTGAAAAGAGACTTGCAGTCTAACTATGGGGATGAAATGCCTTATTTTTCACTAGCTCATAATAATTCTCACTGGGAAGAACTGCTTTAATTTGAAACTAATTATTCCACTTTGGTTATGAGGCTCATGCTATTAAACTGCAGTTGTCTCACACTTGCTTACTATTAAATTTTGTATTGTCAGATAGTGGTAGGCGGACAAGAGAAGCCCACTCGACAGATCGCTCAAGCTGCCTCTATGAGAAGCACACCGCTGGGCTGTCTCGCAGCCGTTTTACATTAGCCATGCAAAACTGAGCCGAGCTGATCAAGCATTACCCATCACTGCTCAAAGTCACACGAAGCTTTTAAAAGAGGTTTTCAAACCAGTCCTTCAGGTATTTAAAAAAATCTCCGTATAAAAGCCCATTTTTTAATACATAACAAACACTTTTCCTTGTAAAAAAAAAAATCTTATTTTTAAGCCAAAATAAATTACAACTTGCCCTTTTTAATGGCTCAGTGCTTATTTCAGATATACGGAACTGTATTTTTTGCCCAAGTTCGGAAACTAGAGAATCTAAAACCACGTAATGACATTCAAAATGACATGATGAGGCAACCTGGCATCGTGAACACCTCAAGCTTTCCAGCCTCAGGAATAAAAAACTGACACTCATCGTCCCAGCTATACAGTTTCATGTTATGTACAGATTAACAGTCTAGTCGATGAAAAATGACAAAAAATTTCATAAAAGTATTTCAAAACTCAGAGCGTAAAAGTGTAAAGAAACAAAACATTTAATGTACAATCTCTTCCATTTGGCAATGTGTAAATTATATTGAAAGATAAAAACTTATCTACAAATAGGATATAACAAAAGGAAAGTGTGATATAAGAACGGGTCTCAGGTCCATAGTTCTTCAGTTCTTCCAAATTTGTAGATCAGTGTGCTAGAAAGACATGAAAATAAATCATGAGGAAAGATCACAAGGAAATTTCTAAATAACTGACAGGCACCTCGCTCATCACTTTGTATCAATTTCTACAATTCAAGGTTATGGGACTGGTCTGAATTAGCTTGTTTTATAAAGCAGTGTGTTGACCTTGATAGCTGAGCTTAAACAAACATCCTTTCTTAAAGCCTGAGGGCTACTGCACGGGAAGCTTGGGAGGAAAGGGGGCGTTTCTCAGCATCCGGCTGCGGGGCCATTTCACAGCTGTAGGATTCCAGAGCTGGGCGACAGCTGAGTTACAATGGCTGAAGACCCTCCCCAGACCCAGCTGCATTCTGCATCCATTTAACAAATATTACCGTAGACTGAGTACTGGCCATGCCCCCCGCTCTGGCCAAGCACTAGGACTACGATGTAAGTCAAAACCAAAAAGCGTACTCACCAGTGGAGCTAAGAGTCTAATGAGAGAGACAATCAAATTCCAAAGACGAAAGAAAAACGCTATACTGGCGAGGCCCACGGTACCAGGAGTGTTCCGCAAGGATATAAGGATCTGACACATGGCTGTGACCCACACAGAGGACAAGAAGGTTTTCCTCAGGAAGTGGTGACAGACTGAGATCTAAAACTCTCTCAGCAAAGGGAGCAGGAAGGGGAGAGGAGCAGAGGCAGGACGTCTGGCACCCTGACTTTTGTAGACGTGCCAGATGTGCTGGGTTTGAAATGCCAGCCAGCCAAGGTCTCAGGAGCGTAGAGGTGCAGACGGACATCTGCGGCCCATCAGCAGTGAGGCAATAATTAAAGCCCTAAGTGTAAAGGAACTCACCCCCACAGAGGAAAGAGAGCAGGGAAGGAAAAATTCTGTAACAGTGCCTTAAGGAGCTTCAAATTTAATAGCCAAGAGGCAGAAGATCGCTTGCAAAGGAAACAAGGAAGAGTGGCCAGAGGGGCAGGAACTGCACCCCGAACTTATAAGCTTAGCACAGGCGGCCCACAGTTGGCGGGGTGACGCGCCAGTCTCTGGGTAGCGCACACAGCTGCCGCACCGAGGAACCACCCCAGGCAAGGCAGAGTGTGCTGGAGAAAACAATTCTCAGAACTCCCATCTTCCCCTAAGCGGAGCAGGGAAACCTCAGACTACATGGACCGTCAGGAAGGGAACTGCCTTAGTAAGGGGACTGAATACTCCGAGATGCACACTGCTTTGATGTTGCCTTAAAGATATGACAATAGAGACCATCCAAGCTGAAACAGAGAAAACAAACACGGGGACCTGAGCCTAACACACATTTAACTAAATCCCAACAGGGCAGGATAAACCAAAAAAAAAAAAAAAAAAATACTACTTGAAGAAATAATGGCTGAAAGATTTCAAACTTGATGAAAATCATAAACCCACAGATCCAAAACACTCAACAAACCGCAAGCAGGAGAACCACACACCATAATCAAAATTGCTTAAAACTGTGACAAAACAAAGCTCAAGGCTTAAATCTTTATGATTTTGTGGCGCTCATGAGGGGAATATAATTTGACAAAGAGATAACTAAAAGACCTATTTTGATATTAAAAGATATTTACTCTGAAAAGCATAGGATATGGGCTTTATTTTGGGGACTTTTTAGAAGATTGCCTCTAAAAAAGGCTTTTAATATTCTTTTTTTATATACTTTAGCTTAAAAACTCAAGCAGAAAATCTAATTTCCCAATCAGGTTTTATATACAACACACACTCTATATATGAATTCTGATTTCTTTCTTCAATAAATGTACCTAGTATATTTTTGTTGTGTTTTTTTTTCTTGTTTAACGAAAGACAGGCTGTGGGTTCAAATTTCAGCTCTGCATTTACTAGCTGGGTGCCCTTAAGTTAAGTGCTGAGCCTTATTTCTTTATTCATAAAACAAGAACACAACCTGGTTTACAGATTTAGGCTAATTAAACGGGAATTAAAAAGGTAACACATATACCATCTAGCTGAGGATGCGGCACATAGCAGGACCCTAATTAAATGGCTTTTACATTCTTATCCAATAGAATTTTTACCTTTTATAAGAAGTTCTATACATTGTAACTAACTCAAGGGATTTATACATGTTCCACTGTCCATGCCACTCTCCTTTAAATGTTATAGATTTAGTTAAGAAATTAGGCAACTTACCTAAAAAATATAAGTGCATTTTGGAAAAACACAGCTAGTCCTGGATAAACATCAGTATCTGCACATACACAGTAAAACACATTAGGAGAATATAAAAGCAAAAGGTAATGACAAAGTATCTCTGCCATTCATAATGCGTGGTCTGTATAATGCTGCAATTATCCATTAACTCTAAGAAATCTATGATGAAATCACAATAAGAAAATGCCAGTCTCATCTTCCCAAAACCAAGGACTGCTCTCAGACTGGATAAAGGACAATGCTTTAACCAGGCTTCCATTCTATCTAAAGTTACTGCTACAGTTTCTGCTGCATGCAAACTGCAAAGGAAGCAGTGGCTCCCACCGCTACTCCTGTGAAATACAAAATGTTACAAAGATGCCTATTAAATTTGTTATTATTTAATAGTCTGTTCATTTACTTTCTTTCACTAATTCAAGAATGTTATTATGCAATCTGAGATATAAAAAGTGGTCATCAAGCTCTTTCATTGATTCCCTCCTGGAAGAAACAGCGACTGTCTTCATAGGAAGGAAAAAAAATTGGAAACCACTGAAATTTTGTGGGTAAATTTTTTAGCTGTTAATGTTGACTAAAAACGCTGGATAGGATGAAGGAACTGGTTCAGTTTTTAGCTCTCACATCACCGTAAACAACATACCAGCACGGCAGAGAGCTTCAAGTTTGAGCCAGACCCTGTATTTAAATCCTAACTCTACCACTGACTGACTGTGTGGCTAGAAACAAATTACTTGACCTCATTATGCCTTAGTTTCTTCATCTATAAAACAGGCATTACAATAGCACCTACCCTTAGTGTGCGTAGACAGTATAACACACTATCCTAAGTACCATGCAAATGAAAGCAGTATACGTAAGGTGTATTATGATTAACACTTCAAGAAACTCTGTAGAGTAAAAGATTTAAAATGTGTTAGAAACGCTCTCTGAGGTAAAAGCATATTCACCTTATAAACAGAAGTGGATATACAACCAGTGCTGTAGAAGCATGAAGATGAGATCCATAATGAAGAAGTTTCTCAAAATACACCAGTTCTCTAGATACAATCGATGAATGTACAACCTTTACAAACTTAATATATCCTTACACATCTTTCAGGAGTGATAATTTATCCCCATTTTCACAATAAAAACTAGAAAGTTTTGTATGTAGCTTCCAGAAACCCTGCAGATTTCCAAGGAAATCAAAAATAGCTGCTCACCCTTCTTAGAGTCAGGGATAAAATGAGCTTAAAATGCACTTCCCCTACGATTCCAGTGACAAGAACAAAGCAATCAACAGGCAGAAAGCAACAGTGGGCGAGCAGGGCCGGGGAGAGAGCAGTAGGAAACGGTCGCTAATGTGTAGAGGGTTTCTTTGGGGTTGATAAAAATGTTCTAAAATTTGTCTGTGGTGATGGTAGCACAACTTAGTGAATCTACTAAAAACACAGAACTGTATACTTTAAATGAGTGGATTCTAGGCTATGACAATTACAGGCCAACAAGGCTGTTTTTAAAACAGCAATTTCCTTCAAACGAGCTTCATACTAGAGCTGTGTGCTCTATTAGCATTTTTAACTAGTTAAAATAACACATTTTAATCTACTTGATGAGGGGTGTCATTTAAACATTAGTCAACTACTTGTCCTGACTTGTGTGTACCAAGTGAAAGGGACAGGTATGCCAAGACTTTATACTAACAAAACTTAAGGATGCCATCAAAAACAGTCAAATGTTCGCGTGGATCAGGACGCGGAAATGTGACAGTGAAGCACAGTGACACAGAGATGCCGGAGACAGAGGGGTGAGAGGACGAATGAGCTGTGTGATCTGCTCTGACGGCCATCTTTGCGGCGAAGGAAGAGAACCAGCAAGCCAGGCTTCCGCGCACCTGCTGAGACCAGTCCTGGATGGCAGCGAGGGGCCCAGACTGCCATGCCACTGCACCCACTCTTCCTTTCAGTTTTGCCCTTAAAACACTCCCCTATACCTGTGATTGGAAAACGACAGGGTGAGACTGGAGAGAGGCGCTGCCAGTGAAAAGAAAGATAATAGGGTTCACAACCTCTTATCTGGAATCCTCAGGGCAATGTTTTGGAATTCAAAATTTTTCAGACTTAAGAAGGGGTAACACAAAAGCATAAATATTGCATAGCACCCCCACTTGGGTCTGGACCAGCAGTCCATAAACAAATATACCACATTCCTGCAAGAAAACATTTGTATATTCCTGGAATGGAGTAAAGGCCTCACTGAGTCCCAGGTCAGTTCTGGTTAGGTTTCGCCACCAAACTGGTGTGGAAAACTTGACTTTCAGCATTCGGTGTGTGAGGAACTGTACACCTGACAGGTGCCTCACTGTCACCACTGTGACCAGAGACATACACCTCCAGCCTGGCCGTCCAGGGTGAGGAAGGGAATGAGAAACTCGAGCGACGGCCGGCCCCTTGGTCCCGGCAGCGGCGTGGGTTTCCAATCAGGACAATCCACCGCACTGTGAGGGAGCCCACTCAGAAGTTCTAGCAAACAGCCTAGTGTCTTCGTGCAGTCACATCTTCAAGCTAACTGAGTAAAGCAAATTTTACTTCAGATGGAGTTACAGACTAAACCAAATATATCCGAGTTTCTTCTATGAAATAAAGGAGGAATAAATACTTACTCTGGGTAACATATGCACCAAAAAGAATCCACATGGAAGCAATAAGTGACCCAAACATCAACATGAAACCAATGAAGAGCCAAACACGAGCACCTGTGTGAGGAATAGGCTTTAGGATTTTGCTCATTTTTGCCACTCTATCTTAGAAACACACAGTAGCAGAAACACTATGACCTACTACATGTCATGCATCTCAAAGACAGGCACATATGTGCCGCTGTGACAATGAGCAGAATGAAGATTAAACAGACAAAACTGAAATTTAAAAAACCCTTACAATTAAAAGGGTTATAACCCATACCTGAAAGGGGATAAACGGTAAATTACCTTTCCACTGGGTAGAGAAACTACTAGCTAAGTAAACTAAACAAGGAAGTCTCATAAGTAAACACTTGGCTACATTAATTAAACCCTAAATGAAAAATTACCTGCTCTAGGAGAAGCAGCAAAGGTGCTTCAGAGAGCCATCAGCTCACACAAACGAGAGACTGCAAGTAAGTAAAGCCCCACATAAATGTTAACATCACACCATTACTCATTACGGGGCAAACAGCAGCCAATATCAGAACAGTCTTTTACGACTGAGGCCGCTGGCCTGTACCACATACCCCTGGGAGGCCCAAGGTCAGAAACAGCTCTTCAACCCTCTACTGTGTAGAGTTCTAGAATTTACACAGCAAAGTCTTAATAAAGTAATGCTCTAGAGACCTGAGTAGACAACACATTTCTGGGAAAGCAGGTTAACATCTGTGCCAGAGCACGGCCACAGGTATCTCGACAGCCCGTGGTCCCATGGAAGGAAAATAAAGCTCCACTGAAGCAAGAATCAAATCAAGCCAATTTTCATTATGTAAAGCTAAATGTTTTCACTCGCAGATATTCTGTTACTAAGTGAACAGAGATTCATGTATTTTACACACCAGATATGCAGGAAGCACTAATCAAAGCGCAGCATTGTTAGAAGAGCTGATATTTGAGAGATATGGGCCTATTAATTATCCAAATTTTATTATAATAAGCAGATCTCCAGAAATACACAATGATGTTTAGTTCCCTGGAGAAAGACATCCTCAAACTATGTAAGTGAATAAAAGGAACCATCAAAAATGCTCTTTTCCTTCATATCCTTTATGTAGGGCCACACATAGATTTCCTAATAAAATTAAACAAGAAAAAAGTTTCCTTGAAAAATGAGCATGCTTTTGTTTCGCAAAAAAAAATTTAAAACACATTTTTGGGTTTGACTACAAGGAAGCTCAGGGAGAAGGGCAAGAGACATTTAAGAGCAACCATCCTGTCCTAGATTCCAGGCAGGAATTTTTCTCTTGACTCGTGTTCCCTTTTATAGCTCTGCTGCTCAATATTTCCATCGTAGCACATTTATTATTTTGATTATACTTTTTTGCAAATTTTTCTGGGAATTAAATGGGTATAAATGAAAAATAAGTCACTTAAATAGCGTGAAAGCTTAGTGTGGCGATATCTGTACATGCCTGGAAGACAATGTGAGCTTAACTCTAGAAGTACGAGACTTCTGAACTTGCATACACGCATACATGTAAATACTCAGTTGCATGAATTTTTTAACTGGGTAGGGAATAATCATGGAATAAAGTCTAAGACTCAGTGAGGGTAAAAAATATGGTTTTTGGAGCCACACCCAAGACAAATACATGATCCATCTTTTAGCTAAGTGATAATGAAATTCTCTATTTAAAAAAAATAGATGGTAGTGACATAATTCATGGCATTATGTGTGTGATAGTCTTTAAACAAAAATGATCAAAGAAATTACTGTGTGGGCCTCCCTGCGGTGCAACAGGTTAAGTGCAGCACTGTGAAGCTATCCAGTGCCATTGCAGCACTAGTTCCACCCGGCCAGAGAGCTTCCCACATGGTGCAGCAGACCTCTCCTGCCTCGCCCACAGCTCCTCTCGGCAGTGTATTTCAGTAAATCTGCATGTTCTGCTCCCCACTCTGTCTCTGGGGAATCCTCTTATCACCCCACACCTCTGGGCTACACCCCAGCGTATATGCATAAATAAATAAATCTTTTTTAAAAAAGAAATTATTGCGTGCTCTATACACAGGATTTTCACTGGTTAGTACAGCTTTCTTATCTTTACTCTCCCCTTCTCCTGACCTTACCGGCCGGGGCACAAGGCTAAGAAGTGAGTGTGTGCACGTGCACAAAGACTCCGAATTTAGGTTCGCCCGTCTGCTGTCACTCCCCTCTCCTCCCCAGTTCTTCATGGATCCCAAAGAAAGTGAAGGTCTGAAATCTGCATCAGCAGTTAAAGCATAAGGTAGGAAAGAAAACTAATTCATCCCTCTATACCTGGTTTACCTCACTTAAGATTTCCTTCTTTTTAAATTCCACTTACATGAAGTATCTATACTAATCAAACTCATAAAAACAAAAAGAGTAGAATGGGGGCTGCCAGCGGCTGGAGGAAGGGGACACAGGAGCTGCTGTTGATGGGTATGAAGCTTCAGCTCTCCAAGATGAGTAAGCTTTGAAGAGCTGTTACACAACCATGTGCCTGCAGTCAACAATACTGTATTGTGTACCTCAAAACTTGTTGAAAGAGTTACGTTATGTTATGTGTATGTTCTTAGCACAGTAAAAAAATTAATTTAATTAAAAGATGTCTTTAACAAGCTAAGCTCTTTACAGCTCCTGTATTTGGTTGAAAATGTTATATCTACTGCATGATTCCGTTTATATAAAATTCTACAGAAGGCAAAACTACAAAAATAGAACGCACATCAACATGGCCAGGATGTGAGGAGAAGGGGATTAACTACAAAGGGATATCAGGGAACTCTGCAGGGTAACAGAAATCTTCTGTATCATAATTGTGGTGATAGTTACACAACAAATTGTACATCTTAAATTAAATCGGTCAATTTCATATTTACATAAATTATAATTAACCTAGGCAACAACACACACACACTATGGGCAATATAACAAAAAATATTAACTTTCTTACAGATGTCAACAACATTAAATCTTTAAGTTAACAAAAAATACTGATCATAATCATTACCAGACCCAAAGAAAGACTCCCTAGGGGCTTTGTTTTTTTACACAGTAACAGCACAGAGTGCCTTTACCTGTTCTTCCCAAACAGCCGCTCTCATAGCTGTCACCTCTCACCTGCGCATTGGACACAGCATTTATCCTGAAACAAACCAAAATCACCTAATCAGCTTTCATGCTGCTGAAAGAGCCACAGATCACATACATATCACTTAGAAAGGAATCATTATTTCCCAGCTAAAGACAAGATCTGACTAACTAAACATACCTTTAACTAACAAATAGCCTAGTGGAGAGAAATGTACATCTTGTTTTCCTAAAGTACACTCAGAAAACTTACTTAATTTTAAGAAATTACTATCACGTGTCTCCAAAGATTATGAAAGAGTAGCCAATTTTCTGATTTCTTTGCCACTTTACATTTATACATGAACTCCTCAGTGTTAGCTATTCCATTTTAAGGTTTTCATTATAATCAAGAGTCTAGGGGCCTCCCCGGTGGTGCAGCGGTTGAGCGCTGCGCTGTGGAGCTGTTGGCAGCACGTGATGCAAGTTCGACGCCCAGCTGGGGAGAATCCCACATGGTGGGGCAGACCTCTCCTGCCTCGCCCGCTGCTCCCCTCAGCAGTGTACTTCTGATCTGCCTGTTCTGCTCCCAGCTCTGTCTCTGGTGGACCCTCTCGCCACCCCACGCCTCTGGCCTGTGCCCCAGCTTGTATGTAAAAAAAAAAATTTAAAAATACAAAAAAAAAAAAAAAGGTCTAAAAGCTTTTCTTTGTGTTAAAAGTCAGGGATTTTCTCCAAATCATTTCTCAAACTCCAAAAAACTTGTCTGTATAGGATAAGTAAGCCCACTTTATTTAGCTTCTCTCCATTTTTGTTGCAGCAAGGTATTGTAGCAGAACTGCCTTTTCTCAGCATCTTCTTCAATGGATATGAATATTCTGTCTATACTTTAACCTTTTTTAAAATTTCTGACAGATAAGGAAATAATGTAATCTTAATGCGTAGTTTTTTTCATTATTAAAAGAAACCCATAAAAATTCTTGTAAGAAGTGAGACATCAGGAGCCTCCCTAGTGGCACAGGAGTTAAGTCTCAGCCTATGAAGTTATCCACAGCCACTGCAGCACAAATTGGATCCCTGGCCAGGGAGCTGACCCACGGGGCGCAGCAGACCTCCCCTGTCTCCCCGCTGCTCCCCTCAGCAGTGGATTTCAGTAGATCTGCCTGTTCTGCTCCCCACTCTGTGTCTGGTGAATCCTCTCACTGCCCCACACCTCTGGCCTACACCCCAGCTCTTGTATGCATAAAGAAATTTTTAAAAATCTTTAAAAAGAGGGCCTCCCTGGTGGCGCAGTGGTTAAGCGCTGCGCTGTGGAGCTGTCGGCAGCGGCGACGTGAGTTCGACGCCCGGCCGGAGAGAATCCCACATGGTGCGGCAGACCTCTCCTGCCTCGCCCGCTGCTCCCCTCAGCAGTGTATTTCTGATCTGCCTGTTCTGCTCCCCATTCTGTCTCTGGTGAACCCTCTGGCAGCCCCACGCCTCTGGCCTGTACCCCAGCTTGTACGTATAAAATAAAAAATAAATCTTAAAAAAAAATCTTTAAAAAGAAAAAAATTGAGGTATCAGATAAACCTGAAAATGATTTAATAAGGAAAAAAGCCACAGACCATTCTCATGCTCATGAGGCCAATCCTCCCCTCCGCCCAAATACTGGCAAACACAGTCAAGCAGCACATCAAAAAAAAAAAAAAAAACACTATAATATAAACTGAGTGTATTAAATTACTCAAGGGTGATTCACCACTAACAAATCTAGAAATACATTACATTAAATCTAAGATGCTTTTGAGTCTTAAGACGCACGATTAGTTTTTATACTGTAAAAAGAAAACCTGTTATCAGTTGTAATTATAAGTTACCCCTGACTAGAACAAGCACCCTGATATTCAGAAATATTAATATAAAAAACAATTTGGGACTGATAAAATATAGCAATTAAATAATTTACCAAAGATAAGAAAAATCATATGATAATCTTTATAGATGCTCAAAAATACCTGACTAAATTCAATACTCATTCTTGCTGCATCTTAATAAAGCAGGGATATATATCTCACATTAAAGAAGCCATCAACTAAATTAAGAAGCTATTCCAGACAGCATTAAACTTCAAGGAAAAACTAGTTTTAGAAAAATGATCTTGAATTGCAGGTTACCTCCATACTTACATGAAGAAAGCCAAAGTGGAAAACACACCGCACGTGTGGAAGGCGTGGTTCAGCTGCTCTGGCTTAGGATAGACCACGGCGGCGTCGATCATTATCCACCAGCCTGTGAAAAACTTGAGAGCCCAGGCCATTAACGTAACACTAACACTCTGGCTGAGCCTGACACCCACTCTTAAACAGCCTTTTTTCCTACAGACCATAGAATGAAACATAAAATACCTCCACTTTGAGTTCTAGATGTTGAAATACAAAAAATAAGAATCCCGTGTTTACGTATTCTTTATTGCCTTTCAGAAGAACATAACTGATCAAATCTGTGAAAGAGTCTGATGTTCTGCTTCTCAAAGCAGGATTAAAAAAAATCATCTAAGAATGAACTGCCCACAACTGGGCACTTGGCGCTCTCAAACCATCTCTGACAAACCAACCACCTCATCACCTGATGTCTCTCATTCTGTCTAGAGAATGAAGCTTCCCAAGGGTCATGTCTCCAGAACTATCTAGGCAGTAAACTATGTGATCTGACCGCTGTATAAATGGCTGACCATGAGTTTGCAAAATGCAATGTTTTTACCTAAACTAAGCAGAATAGCTTTAAAGTAGACAAAGTGCTAAGGAATTTTATAAATAGGTGCAGGCAAAATGACCATAAAGAGAAAAAAAAAACTTACAAATACCTAAAAGAACTCTGCATGCAAGTCTACTTCATAAGTCTCTTCAGTTCCTACTCTGCTTTATTTTTTTCTTTTGGGCACAATATAAAACTGTATATTGTAAGAGATGAATGTTTAAAGTGTAACAGATACTGAAATCTGCTTCAAAAAAATGCAGTGGGGACAGAGTGGTTGTTGGAATACGAAAGCAAGCTGGGCATGACCTGACTTAGAAGCTGGATGGTAAGTAGAGGGGAAAGAGGCTCTTTATACCCCCTCTCTAATTCTGCTTATGCACTGGACATTTTTTATAATCAAACAGAAAAAAAGTATTGAGAAGGAAAGTTCAGTAATTTCTCCACATGTCTTCCTCTCACTTGCCCCCAGTGCTGCAGGGGGAAATGGAGACGGTTCCCTTCCCGAGAGCACTGCAGAGCTACGGTTCTAATGCACCTTCAGACTCTCATGCTGTCTACATGCTGCGAACCGCAGTGAGTCAGGACATCTTTGTCATATCAAATTCTGAGCCTTTAAGGATCTTAAAGAAATTAAAACTTACTGCATCATTAACTGGAACTGGAACTGAAGAAAAGCTACTACCTTTAACAAGTTTACAGTCAAATGAATCCAAATAACTTGTTTTATTTAGCAATGGTATGCAGAATGCTGGTATTTATACAAAACAACAGTGAGGTAAATAGTCTAAGGATATTCACAGTCTAAAGAAACCGACATTAATTTTCAGGACAAAAGATGAGGCATAAAGATCACCAGCCAGGCCCTTCCACTTACCAATATACCCGCCACGACAGAAGCCACAGCGTTTCTCCTCTCACTCCAATCAATACATTCACATTCTGGCCAACGGAAATTATCCAGGAAGCCCGCCATTTTCACCCCTTAAGCATGGGTTTTTCTCATTAAATATTCTTTAGAAAAAAAAAAAGAGAAAAAATAATATCAGTAATTGCTTTTAAGAAGTATGAGATCTTACTCCTTTTTTAAGGCTCTAAACACAAATTACTTCAGGTCCTATTCTACTATATTTAAGAAGAAAAGTGAGTACTTGGATGAATACCTATTGAGATGAACTTAAGACTCTGCTAGACACAAGGGGGAGCTTATATTTACTGAATGAGTACAATGGTTTTAAAACATGTCTGCAAATTCTTTGGCACTTCTCCCAATGAGAGGTGGGTCCATGTACCTCCCCTTGAACTTGGGCCAACGATACAGACTGGATGACCAGTAAAGTAGAGGAAGTGATGCTGTGTAACCTCTTTCATACAACTTCTGAGACTAGATCAAAAAAGGCAATGCAGCTCAGGGCTGGTTGTCTGGGACACCAATACCGAAGTCCTGAGTCACTATGTAAGAAATCCAAGCCACAGTGCCATGAGGAGACCGCAGCCCACAGTCGTGGGGAGGTCACAGCCAAAGGTGAGCGTCCACCGCCAGCAGTGGGTTGGCACTCCTAGGTGATTGCTGTTCCAGTGACAGCATCATCCCCAGACTCTAAGCCTTCCTAGAGGCAATTCTAGAGACAGAAAATACATTATTGGTTTGGGGGACAGACGGGGGAGAGTGACAGCTAATGGGCACAAAGTTCTAAAATTAACATGTGGCATTGATTGCACAACTCTATAAATACACTAAAAATAACTGAACTGTAACATTTAAAACAGGTGATGTTATTATATGCACATTATATCTTAAGAAAGTTGGAGTTGTTTTGCTTTTTGGGTTTTTTTAAGATTTATTTATTTATGTATACAAGCTGGGGTACAGGCCAGAGGCGTGGGGCGGCGAGAGGGTTCACCAGAGACAGAGTGGGAAGCAGAACAGGCAGATCGACGGGAACACACTGCTGAGGGGAGCAGCGGGCGAGGCAGGAGAGGTCTGCCGCGCCATGTGGGAATCTCCCCAGCCGGGCGTCAAACTCGCGTCTTCGCTGCTGACAGCCCAGTGACTGACAGTGCAGTGCTTAACCGCTGCGCCACCAGGGAGGCCCAAGTTGGAGTTTTTTTTTAATGAGGATAAAATTTAAATACTTTCAGGTAAACAAAAATGGAAATAATTTAACACCAGATATGCACCCAAAAAAGTGTTAAAGGAAACGCTTTTGGATGAAGGGAGGTGGCATTGAGTGAGGAATGAAGCGCGCCAGAAAGGATCACCATATGGGAAATATCTTACAGCTGCCCTTTTTTCTTCTCTTTATTTAAAAGACAATTATTTCAGGCAAACATTATAACACTGTGTAGGCTATCCACAAGTACAAGCTTATTTCTAAACACTACGCCAGCTACATTTTCAAACAATGTCCATAAATACAATTTTAGGTGAGATACCACTGACTTTAAAGTAATGGGTCAAATTGTTTATCTGGAAAAAAAGTACAATAAATATACTATAAAAGGTCCAAACAATGGAAATACAGATTAGAAGAAAATATTTGCAAAGGATATATATTTATAATATGTGAATAATTCAAACATTAATAATACTAAAATAATATAGAGATCATAAAAAGTGTGCAAAAGAAGGATTTCAAATGGGCAAAAATCTTTATAAGTAATGAACAAAAAGCATCTTAGAGAGGAGCCTCCCTGGTGGCGCAAAGGGTTAAGTCTCAACACCATGAAGTTATCACAGCCACTGAAGCACAAGTTCCATCCCCAGCCAAGGAGCTGACCCATTGTGCAGTAGACCTCTCCTGTCTCTCCCAGATGCTCTCTCAGCAGTGTATTTCAGTAGATCTGCCTGTTCCGCTCCCCCACTCTGTCTCTGGTGAATCCTCTCACCGCCCCCACACACCTCTGGCCCACACCCCAGCTCTTATATGCATAAATAAATAAATCTTGAAAAAAAATGATGCTCAAGAAGTAAAACTAATGGTTCCAGAAAACAGAATGTGGTGGCTTATAAGAAGTAAGGACTGACAAGGGAACTTTTTGGGGATGATGGAATGTTCTATATTTTGACTGGAATAGGGAAGGTATATATATTTACCAAAAGTCACTGACGTGTATACTTAAGATCTGTGTATTCTACTGTGTGTAAATTTCATCCACAAAATGTTAAGATTTTATCATTCAGATATCTTTCAGCTGTACTAAGTCTTATATGTTTGCATTAAAGGCACATTTCATCAAGATATTCCACAAACATGGTAATGAAGGGCTATTAAAGATTAAATATTAACTGGTTAAAATACAGGAAGGGTCAACATGAATTTAAGACAATGTCTAAAGGTTAAAATGAAAGCCTTATTTCCTAGTACAAAATTCATTCCTCATAGTACAACCTGTTATAAATAGTTCCAGAATAAAATATATAGCTATTTCCACACCAATTAATGAAATGTCATAGCCTCCTCCTTCCTGGGCCTTAAGTTTAAAGTTCAGGGATGAGGTGGGGCAAAGAAACTTCAAATAAATCTATACAAAAACTGCCCGCACAAATACAGTTAAACAACTGCTGTGAGGGAAATGCACAGGATCCTAGGGAAGAGGAGACCTGTTTAGAATAGGTGCGAAAGCCTATCTGAAGAAGCAACATTTGCGAAAATTTAAGAATATGTTGAAGTTTAAAAGCTGAGTAGAGTTGATGAGACTAAGGAGAAGCAAAAGAGATAGAGCAGAGAGATGGAAAATTTTAGGCAAAGTTCCTATGTCCCTTTGGTGCCAACAAGGAAGAAGTAGCTGGCCCCAAAGAAAATCAACATATTCTAAGTCAGTGGGGCAAGTGCCTTGGAACAAGGCTGAAGAGGACAGATAAGGGACAGATCATGTCGCAGATTAATGTGGACCTCATTAAGGATTTGGGGTTACACTGAGTTGTAATGGGAAACCAAGTGAAGAACTTTGAGGAGAAAATAGGCAGAGGTACCCAGAGCCCCGTCACTATGATAAACATTTAGGAGGAGAGAAAAAGGCTGGTACGGTATAAGAACTAACAGCCACTGGGAAGACTGACTTTCATAGGTTTTGTTATTGTATTTACAAAAAAGATAAGCATATTTTATTATTACAGTCTTGATTCCATGGAAACTGAAATACTAACATTGACTCCCTGGCTTAGAGTTTAAACCAGTACACAATATTTAAAGTAAGATAACAGGCCTTTGGAAACGTAACAAAGGCAGACTACTTAGAGAAAATCTAAATGTTCAATAATAGAGTAAATGTTTACGTAGTTTACTTACACACACATTAAAAATGTATTTCTGAAAAACATTTAATGGCATGAATAACTGGTAATGACTAATATTAAGTGAAAAAATCAAGTTAGTAAAACTGTATTATAGTATTGGTCACGTAACAATGGTCTGAGCAAAGGTTTCCACAGGCATCAAAATCCTGAATTAGGGGCCTCCTGACGGTGTAGGGGTTAAAACCTCAACACTATCAAGTTATCACCAGCCACGGGGGCATGAGTTCGATCAGCTCCGCTCAGCAGTGTATTTCAGTAGTTTCGCCTATTCTGCTCCCCACTCTGCCTCTAGTGAATCCTCTCACCCCCAGCCCTGACCCGCACTCTGGCCTATACCCCAGCTCCTGTACACATAATAAAAAAATAAATATTTTTTTAAAAAGAAATCCTGAATTAAAGTTTCCAATTCAGGTTTTCCTTCAATCAAACTTCCAGACTCGGTTCATCTCTTTATGTCGTTAAATGCTGTAAGCGTTAGACTATGAGCATTAGATACTGACTATATAAAATCATTGTAAAGAACAGTCTCCTTAGAGTCATTACAACATAGGTTATAATACAAAAGTGCTACAATAGAAATATGAAAAAAGGGGGTTATAGGACATAGCTTCCAGGAGAGATAAGGCAAGTTTGAAAAAGGAAAAGAAAACTTAGCTGGATTTTAAAGCATGACAGATGAAAAGGAGGACTAATGTATGCAAAATTAAATAGGCTCAAGAGAGAACAGGATAGAATTTAAGGTGTTTCAAAGAATGGAGGTGATTAACCTGTGTGGGAAAGAACATGGAGGACTTTTCAGCCTACTCAAGTCTGAATTCTATCCTTTAAGTCAAAGATTAGCAAACATTTTCTGTAAAGAATCAGACAGTGGATTTTAGGTTTTGCAGGCGAAGTGATCTTTGTCACACCCTCTCAACTCTGCCATCACAGATAAAGGCATCCATGGACACTGCGTGAAGGAAGGAACATGGCTATATGGTGTTCCAATAAAATATTATTTACAAAACTGGCTGCAGGTCAGACTCCACCCAGAGGCAGAGTTTTCAGATCCCCGCCCTCAGCAACAAGAAACCACCAGTGGGGCCTCCCTGGTGGCACAGCGCTTAACCGCTGTAGGCAGCGGTGAAGCGAGTTTGATGCCCGGCCGGGGAGATTCCCACAGGGCGCAGCAGACCTCTCCTGTCTCCCCGCTGCTCCCCTCAGCAGTGGATTTCCGCCGATCTGCCTGTTCTGCTCCCCACTCTGTCTCTGGTGAACCCTCTCGCCGCCCCCTCCCCCGTCTATGGCCTGTACCCCAGCTTGTATGCATAAATAAATAAATCTTAAAAAAATAAAAAAGAAAGAAACCACCAGTGGCCTGTAGGCAAGGAAGTGACAGGATTGGTTCTGAGATTCAAAAAGACAATTCTGGTGGCAACAAAGTGGAGGAGAGCTAAAGAGAAATGTTAAAGACAGCTGTCCTCATTCTAGACGGTAAGAGAATAAGGAAGTAAACTGAGGCAATAATGGTACAGCTGAAGTTGTTTTTCTTTGTGAATTAAAGCGGCAGGAACAAAAGGGGGAGAAGGCCCAGTGGCCTGTGTGGAAGACTACGGGTGCTTTGGTGGTGCGTGTGGCATGATCCCCCACCTGAAAGGCATGATCCTACACCCCTAAATCATATACAGTGTTGGGAACTGTTACCAAAGTTAAAAAATTTAACATATAAATAAATATTCAAGCGGTATTAGCCATAAGCGGGGAGGAATGACGATGACTGTCACCACTACAAAACAGGAAAGGGGGTAGAAAAGGACAGCATGAACACAAAACCTGGTATGACTGAAGGACACTCGGGTGGAGATGTACATGACAGGCGTTCAGAGCCACTGAAAGAGCGGTTTCTCAGTAATTAGAGAAGGAATTAGAGGTTCTCAGTAATTAAGTAGTAAACGAAGTCACGAGGCAGCTAGGGTATCTCAGGAAGAAAACATGGCGGAGCCCTGGGAGAGCCACGCTCACCTCTGACTCACTCTGGCCGCACGCGACAGCAGGCCGCCGTATGTAATGGCATTTAATCAGCACAAACTCCTCCACAGCTTGCCCTGGGTATTTACAGATCATCTCCAAGGATGTGACTAAAACTTGGCCCTCATCACCAGGGGATTTAAAGACCTAGCAGCCAAATCGATTGACATTTGTTAAATAAATTATGACCTGCATCATTTAAAAAAATCTGTTACCAAAAAATCAGGAGATCAATGAAATATATTCAAGATACGAGGTCTACAGAACTAGAGCAAAACAAGTTGACTCAAATAAAACAAATGAAATCTTCCCCCATGATCACTAGTTAGCAGCTGCACACTAGGAGCTATTAATTACAGGCTGCCTATGAGGCGCTCTGCAGAATGCTTCATTCTGACCTCAGAAAACCTCTCTACATGGACGAGCCCATTCTCCCTCACGCTGAGGAGACTACTATTATCTCTAGTTCACACAGCTAGGAAAGTCAAGGTTTTCATCAAAGTTCAAGGCTGATTCCAACATCTGTGCTCATGGTCATCACACCGGATCACCGCCCACCATCAGACAACTTCACAGCATCTCTCGTTTCGGGGTTCCTGGGGAGACTCTCATGGCTGCTGACGGTGAAGGGAACAACTCCGAAGGGAAACAGCCCGTTCAGAGGGACGCCGTGATCTGTGGAAGGACAAGTAAGCAGCAACAAGGTCCTCGGTGACCGCGGTCCTGGCTGCAGACCGGCTCCTCGGGGCCGGGTCAACCCAGCCTCTTCCGGGCCCCGCCAGAGTCTGACGTCTGGATACGCACCGTGCGGGTGTCTTAGAGGCTCTAAAACCCAACAGCATAAATTACTGAGCTCTAAGGGCGCTTGAAAGGACATTTTATATACTCAACCCCAGGGACTGCTCTTGTGCCTTCTGACTTGTCAATCACACAGAATAAGAAAAGTCGGTAAGTATCATCAATTTTGGTAGACTTAAATCTAAAATGAAAGTAAAGGGTAGGAAGCACAGATTTTTAAAGAGACTTTACTCTTAAGTCTATATAACTTCCCCAGTGAAATCCCTGTTAACTTTCAATTATTCAAAATATGGATTATTTGGTGGATTCTCCTGCTCCTATTTCTCTTTATGGTTCATTTGCAGATTTAAATATTCAGTCCCAGTCCCAGACCTATACATCCAACTCCCTGCATGACAGCCCCTGGCTGACTCAAAGTCACCTCAAAATCAACAACTCTGAATCCAAACCTGATTCGGGGACCCCCTACAAGGAACGAATCACGGTGCACGCAGTGATACGAGCCAGACACTCCAGTGTTACGTGCTACCCCTTAGCGCTCACATCCAACCCATCACCTAATTATGCCTCCTAAATAGCTCTTAAGGCCAACTTCTCCACAGCACTGTCTAGAGTGATACTCAACACGGCCGACCACCACCTACCCGAAAGACGGCTCCCCTACACGTGACAGCTCTGGGGGGGCTCTGTTCCTGGCAGTAGTTATGACTCTGGTTGAGAAAAACAATTATCTCTGGGTCAATATGGCAGACAACACACAAACATTTCATTTTAGTCCCATCTGAAATTTCACTAAAACTAAGGGAGTTTTGTTTTTTTTTTTTAGAAAAAAAAAAGGTCCCAACACAAGGCAACAGCAATAATATTTTGAAAGCTGGAAGCAGATGGACAATGGGAATGACTTAGCATCTAAGAAAGTTCCCAGTAAGTAAAACTCCCAGGCCAGAGACTGGGTAAGGTGAGCCACAGCCAGTAGAGAAATCAGAAGCCCACATCCTGTCCCTTTTCTCTTCACGGTCCAGGCAACTACTCCAATATCCTGGTAGAAGGCTGAGGGCTTTTACCCCCACTTCCCGTGGTTTGGAATGGGGAATACCACTCAGAGATGTGAGCGTCATTCTGAAAACTGAACATAAGCAACTGCACGCTGAACGAGACTGTCAGATCTTTTCCCTCCAGAGGAACTGGGAAACTGCAGAGACAAGAAAACTTAAGATCATTATAAACTCAGAGATATGAAAATATATGGCATCTATTAAACAAGAACAGGATGTTATCCGTGAGAAACAACCAGACTGAAAAATAGCCTTTGTCAATTAAAATGTGGCCATGAACATTTTTTAAACCCAATGGAATGATTGGGATATAAAGAGCTTAAAAATACCTAGCAAGTAGAAAGACAGAAAACAGATAAGAAAACCTTTACGAGGTTCACATTTAAATAACAGGTATTTCAGAAGAAAGAATACAAAGAAAACATAGGGAGAAAATAACAAAACAGCTCAAGAATACCTCCCCAGGATAAAAATTATTGCATTTCCAGATTTAAAGGACTCATTGAACACTAAACGTAATAGGTAAGAAGAGGCCCACTCAAGATACATCACTTGTAATTCCGAAATGCTAGGCTCAAAGTGTAGATTCTATAATAACTTGCAGGGGGCCGGGGGGGGGGGGGGAACAGGTAATACACAAAGGATCAAGTATCGTAATAGCTTAGAATTCTTCACAGTAATCCTGGAAGCAAGATGACAAGGCGGGGAGCACCCCTGGTGGTCTAGGGGTTAGTTAAGTCTCAGTGCTAGCTATCACCGATAGGACCTGAGTTCGAGCCCCGGC
Organism: Scalopus aquaticus; assembly: GCA_004024925.1. Taxonomy (NCBI): domain Eukaryota; kingdom Metazoa; phylum Chordata; class Mammalia; order Eulipotyphla; family Talpidae; genus Scalopus; species Scalopus aquaticus. The sequence continues at coordinate 261,216 of PVIJ01000217.1, read as the reverse complement.
CAGGGAGTTAATATGGCGCAGCAGACCTCTTCTGACTCACCTACTGTTCCCCTCAGCAGTGTATTTCAGTGACTCCTCCTGTTCTGCTCCTCACTCTGTCTCTGGTGAATCCTCTCACACCCACCACCCACCCCCAACCTTCCCCGTACCTCTGACCTACAACCTAGATCTTCTACTTAACAAAAAAAAAAAAGACAGTGGGGCAATAACTCCCAAATTCTGAAGGAAAATTATTTCCAGCTAAAATTCTAATACCAGGTAAAATATGATCAATCAAGCATGAGGATAGAATCAAAACATTCAGACAGGCAAGGAAGGTCTCCAAAAATGGTAGCTTTTCTTGTCAAGAAGCTACTGGAGTTTGGGGAGCACCAGAGCATGTAATTCAATAATAAAAGAGATTACAGGACACAGAAAAGATCCAACACTGGAAAACAAAAAGAGAAACCAGCTGTGCCCCAGAAAAAACAGATAACCAGGCCAGACTGAAGCAAGGGATAGACATATACCCACTGCTGTACCAGCTTTTTAACTCAACTGAATGCCCCATGAAACTGGCCCAGATTCCTATCTACACTCGGCTGGGCTCTGCGTGATCCAGATCAGAAGCCAGGGCAGTTCCTGCTCTCCTCCAAGCTGCAGCCTGCGTCAGCTGCCCGCTCTCAGGTGAAGGACACGCACTTCCCTCACAGAAGGGTGCGCTTTGACCTACGGCAGCAACAGCAGGCCAGCCACGAGGAGCTAAGAAGCAGAAAATACAGAGCAGCCCGCTCACCCTGACCACTTTTCTGCTGTCTCTCCATTACTTGGTCCACATTAGAGCCCTGCAGATGACCCGACAATGGGGAACCCCATTTCCCAGGACTCACTTATAACACTACCCAGACTTCTGCACTAAAAGGCCCCTGGAAAGAGTCAGGGACGCTGAAGCCATCCTCTTCCCTCCTATTTTCCTGGAAGCCTGCAGCTGATCGTGACCTCACTGTCCTGTGCTCACAGTCAGGTCGACGCTTCCGGCTAGGAAATAAGGTTTTAATCCCCAGTTCAGAGAGCTCTAGCATGTTGTAGTAAGCCTGTTTGGCCTGAGTCTGTGCTCTTCTCAGTTTACATAATGGTAAGTTCATTGTTAATAAAGAAACCATTTATAGCCCTATAAGGTTTGAGTTTTAACTGCATAAATAAGGTGTTATGGTTTTACAGCCTACTGGAAAAGTTATCCCAAAGAACTATGAGTTTGTTGTCCTGTGGAATACTAACCAGCTAATTCATCAATTTTATTGAGACATTCCTTTCCCTATGAACTACATAACTATCTATTTCTTAAATCCTCTTAAAAGCAGCTCTTTGTGGCAGTTACAGCTCTCAATAAAACTTTGAAAAATGCTCACAATCTATTTGAGAATTTTGCTTTTTAACACTATTCATTCAAAAATTACACAAAACCAAACATTGTTAGGGAGGCTTTGTGTCTAAGTCCATTTGTGTAAACATGTGTAAATACACATGCCATCAGTTGCATGTGTATTTACATGTAAAGTTTATGTTAAAACACAAAAGAAAGCTTAACAAAAACAAAAAATCAAGATAGAGACTACCTCTGGAAGAAAGATGCAAATACCTTTCTTAATCTGCCAGAGGATACAATGAGATCCCTGCCATTGCACTCTTTAATTTAAATGTACCTGAGACACAGCACAATAAAAGAAGTTTACTTAAAAAGAAAACCAGGATTTCTATTACTGTAGGATGTTCCTGGGATGACCAGAGGCTATTTCACAGAATATGCCTCTTCTCCTTTTCTTTTCCTGAAGGCCTCTCTGTTCCTTGCTGCCAAGTCAAATGTGTCAATAGTAACATAAAGTCAACTAAGTGTTAAGTGATAACAAGGTTAATAAATTCACCATTATTTAACCTAGACCTCAACATTTTCTCCAGCCAATCTCTACAGAAATTCCTTGACATGCATTTAAATCAAACAGACTTAGTTACTGACTTTAAATTGTAAAATCTTTTAAGTTATAAAAAGGCTCTGGCCTCCTTTCACACTGGAGCAGCGCAGAATGGCTCTCCCCAAGTAGGGTGGCCAGAGAAGGGCCATTCTGGTCTCAAACAGGTAGTGGCGAGAGAACACACCATCCACTTCACAGTCACATCCACACGGTGGGCTTCAAGAGGCACGCCCCTCCAGCACCAGAAACCTCAATGAAGGAAGTGGGCGCTCCAGATGTACGCACTGAGACCGGGCTCAACAAAGCTGCCTGGGCCAAGGGAAGGAGAGTCCCGAATGGTAGCCATGGGCAGTTGGACAGTAACATAATGAGGATGTAGAGTCAGCAAACAAGCTGTCTACACTGCTTTCCTATGTACCTGTCACAGCTTACAAAAGTCTACAGTGTGAACCAGAACAAACCACTGATTAGCAAAGTTATAAAACTGCAATATAAAATAAAAAGGTTTCTGGTGAAGAGGGCGCTGAAAGTATGCCAAAGTCCATAGAATATCTGTTGAAATTATCTACCTGAAACTCACCCTACCATGCACGCCCAAAGCATTGTCGGGCAGCAAGGTTTTTTAATGCTTAAACCCTTGAGCCGACCAAAATGTCCATCAGCTCCCCAAGATAAACTATACTGAAGTACAGCCAAACAAGGGCAAACTAGGCAGCATTTTTTTAATGAGGCAGGTCCACAGGGACTGATGTGGAAACTGCCCTGATACTGTTCTAAGTCAGTTGTCCGAGAGTTCTGGGACAACCTGCTCCTGGGGAATGGAGCTGAGGATGTGAAGGAGGAAAAGTCAAGAAACAAGTAATTCTAACTTTTTATTTGATTTACCTCTGTGTCTTTTTTTCATTCCGAAATGGTTAAAAAAATGCCACCTAAATATAGTTCTGCTATCATTTAAAGGGAGCAAATAAAGATCACAAAACAAGAGGGCATTCTTCACCTTGCACTGCAGAAGCGAACTCGGAAAGAGCAGCTAGTGAAGGCGCCGGGTCCCACGGGAGAGGATGGGGGCGGGGAGGGTGTGTCTCGGGCAGAGGAAAACTCCATCCTCCCTCTGCTCTCAAAAAACCTGCTTTTCCTGCCACATCGATATTGAAGGGAACTTTGATTTTCACTAAGAACGACGCCTTGCAGCACTGTTATCGGCAACATATTTAGGGATGCATTTTTTCGAAATGTTTGTTCCACGTCTGAAACCTGAAGATGCTGGAAAAGTGTGACAGATTTGGAGTAAGGATTTCGGGAAGTGTTAAGAAAGGGGGTTTAGGGGTACAGGTAGGTGAAGCGTCTGGGAGAAGCGGCGGGACACTGCAGAGAGAAACGAATGTCTTCGAAAGGCATAATACTGATTAGAATTCACTCGAATCGGAAGCCTGAACACACACACACACACACACACACACACACACACACACACACACACACACACGGAAAGAACCTCCACCGCGGGCTCAGAGGCCGGCGTGGGGCTCAACTCCCAATGGTGTCCCCAGCACAGCCCCTGCTACCGTGGCAGCTCTGCCCTCACCTGAAAGGACTCGCCACACTTCGGGATTAATCCTCCAAAGAACGCGGGTTCTCCACGTCCCCTCCCACCTCTGCACTTGACTCTCGGGTGACGATCGGGCAAGTCCAACCGGAGCCTGACAACACCCCGGGCCGGTTCTGAGCCCGGGCGGGAGGACCGAGCCCCGAGGACCCCGCCCGGCCCGGCCCCGAGCCCTTCCCAGCGGGCGAACGCTGCGCGTCGGCCCGAGCGGCTCGGGGCCGGGCCGGAGTGGCCGCCGGGACGCTCCGCGGGCCTCTCCGCCGAGCGGCGCCGGGCGCCGGAGAGATGGACCCGGCGCGTCGCGCCTCGCAGGCCGGGGGCGCCTCCCCACGCGCGGGCGGCGGCGGGAGGCCCTCGGACGCCCGAAAACCCGCCGACCGCACTCACCCGGCTTCCCCGACGCCCACGCCGACCCCAGGCGCGCGCGCTGAGGAGCAGGATGCTGCGCGGTGTCGCGGCCGGCGTCCTCCGCTCCACCTCAGCCCAGGAGCTGGGAGCGGGCGCGGGCGGCAGGCGCGGGGCTCGGGGGCCGCGGGGGAGGGCGCGACGCCGTGCGCGCTCGGCGACCAATCGGCGTGTCGCAAGTGGCCGGCCGGGGCGGGGCGAGACTTGAGGGGCGGGGCCTGGTGCCAGGGGGCGGGGCCAGGTGCCGCGGCTCTGCGGACCTTCGGGCGCGGCTGGTTCTCCTGTGCGGTTTCAAATTCGCGGCCGCCAGGACCTAACCGTCCTGTGGTTTACTGGGTGGTGGCCGCACCCTGGCCCCCAGCACGCTGCCTCTGCTCAAGGGCAGAACTCATGAGATCGCGCGTGGAGAGCACACAAAACCCCCGGACTGGGGCTCTCTGCGCCCGTAGGCCCAGCCGGGATGACCAAAGAGCTGTCCAGAGTAGGGCACCGCTTCCCTGAGGAGTCCCAGAAATGCAGGTCTGGAGAGACGTCCTTTTCTAATCCCTGCCATTCACAAGTGGCTGACTAGAAAGATGAAGTTACTCATCTAGGGCTACGAACTAGTACTGGTAACACAGTACAACTGGTTTTCTGACTGTGTCCTGTTGTTTTTTCCCATTATCCATCCAGATTTTTTTATTTTCTTAGAATCAGGTCTCTTTCTACTGTCTCCTTTAAAGACACAAGACCGGGACTCCCCGTTGGCGCAGCGGGTAAGCGCTGCGCTGTGGAGCTGTCGGCAGCGGCGACACGAGTTCGACGCCCGGCCTGGGAGAATCCCACATGGTGCGGCAGACCTCTCCTGCCTCGCCCGCTGCTCCCCTCAGCAGTGTATTTCTGATCTGCCTGTTCTGCTGCCCGTTCTGTCTCTGGTGAACCCTCTCGCCGCCCCACAGCTCTGGCTTGTACCCCAGCTTGTGAGAGAGAGAGAGAGAGAGAGAGAGAGAGAAAGAAAGACACAAGACCATAAATGTCCAGCATAACTTCAGTAGCCTATGAAAGCCCTATCTAAATTTCCTACAGAATATAAAACACCACTTAGTTGTTTGGGGAAGAGACACCATGTGAATACATATATTATCAATAGGAATCTAAAAACTTTATACCTAGGCATGATGAAACTGTCCCCAATTATCGCAAAATGCCAATTTCTTATTCTTCTGTTACATCCACAGAGCTTGTACATGTAAGAGGAACAATCCTAGTTTGCATTGTGTTTTCTGCTCTTCCTCACTTCATTTCATGTATATATTTTTCATTTGTGTTTTGTCACTTGGTAAGTAACACATTTATAGTTACATTATCCATCATCTTGATGCATGTGCTTGGATCTAGGTGCTCATAAATATTTGTTGAATGAATTACCTTTGACATATGTGTAACCTTAAAACTAGTTAAAGATATTGTGATTAAGAAAATGATACTGGGGCCTCCCTGGTGGCACAGCAAGTTAAGCACAGCACTGTGGAGCTGTCGGCAGCTGCTACATGAGTTCAGTTCCCAGCCTGGAGATTCCCACATGGCGCAGCAGACCTCTCCTGCCTTGCCCACTGCTCCCCTCAGCAGTATATTTCGGTCCATCTGCCTATTCTGCTTCTCACTCTGTCTCTGGTGAACGGTCTCACCACCCCATGCCTCTGGCCTGCACCCCAGCTTGTATGCACAAATAAATAAATTTTTTTAAAAGATTTATTTATACATACAAGCTGGGGTACAGGCCAGAGGCGTGGGGTGGCGGGAGGGCTCACCAGAGACAGAGTGGGGAGCAGAACAGGCAGATCAGAAATACACTGCTAAGGGGAGCAGCGGGCGAGGCAGGAGAGGTCTGCCGCACCATGTGGGATTCTCCCTGGCTGGGCGTCGAACTCACATCGCACGCTGCCGACAGCTCCACAGCACAGAGCTCAACCGCTGCGCCACCAGGGAGGCCTAAATAAATAAATCTTTAAAGAAAAAAAAAGAAACTGATGCCAACATTTCATTATCATTATTTCAAAGATACTGATTTGAGTCTTTAGTAAAATTGCAAATCAGTCTTAAAAAAACCTTGGTAGATGCCCTGATTCAATTGCTATTCCATCATGTAGAGCTACCTAAGCATATGTTTTGTTAAATTTCTGCATCTAAGGACTTCAGAGAGACTAGCCTGGATTCAGGAGTCACTGTGATTTAGGGACCATTTTCAGGACACATTCGAAAAGACCTACTTTATCTAAACCTGGAGACATATAATCCAGTCTAGCTGACACAACCTGCTAAGGGAGAAGCACGGTCAGGCTGTCCTTCCCAGGAGCCCCCATGGGTTTTGGTTTGTTCTTACTTCCTCAGGGCTGTTTCATGAACTTACTCTGATGGAGTGACCTTTACTTCCCATTTTTTGATTGTGCACCCCACATGTGCACCACAGGAGCTAGCTGAGAGATTGGAGCGTGTTGTGGAGACACGTATTCATAGTGTCATGTATTCATAGCTTATGCGGTTGTGTAACAACTTCGTGCAAGCATGTCAGAACTGTTGTCTTTGGATTCAGGGTCAAGCACTTGGGGAGCAGGCTGGTCTGTAGACGGCAAATGGCAACTGAAGCTGGAGGGTCACTGGGTTCTGGCCCAGGAGGAAGCACTTCTAAGGGCACGCTAACTCTGAAAGCAGAGGTTACATTTGTTGGTTGGTTTCATTACAAATAAAAGAGGAGAAAACAAAAACCTCAGAGTGACTTAAATAATGACCAGGATTCAGTGACAGGGAATCAGGTGAGCTGTGAGTGTAACACCGGAGGGGTCAGTGACTGATGTGCTTTTCCCCCATGGACTGATCAGGAACACCTTGTTAATAAGATTGGAGCCATGGGTGGGAGTTGGGTGTGTATCATTGGACTCACTCTACTCACTCTCCCTAAAGCCAAAATCCAATATTCAGCTTGACTCACCCTTCTCTGTCAATAAAAAGGCCAGGATCTTGCTCTCGAGCAGCATCCTGCATTGTGCAGCCTACTCCACGACTCCTATATATCAGTGTGGTGCTGCCCAATGCAACAGTGAGCAACATGGTGAGCTTTAAGGCAGTGGTGTGCCACCTCTTTTGCTGAGTCTTCTGCAGAACTGGCTTCTTCCTGGGGCTGACTCACCTTCTGGTTGCCAGAACTTCATCGGCCTGTGGTGCTCCCTGCTCAAATCTAGCAAAATACTCTTCTCTGATTGGACTACCCATGATCCTGACCCCTAAACCCCACAAACTACCCAGCAATAAGGGATCTAAGCTAGGTTACCTGAAGTAATCATGGGTCTACACCGTGACTCTACTCTAGGAGGCCCGATGTCAATTCCCTTGCTGTAACTATCTTTTAATGTCCCTTAGTTATCTTGAAATGGAACTTTTGGAAAATGAAACCTACCCATGCACAAAATTTTTAAAATATCAGTAAATGTCCTAACTATAATATAAGAAAAATTGAAAAGAAAGACTGTACAACTTTCATGGTGTTTTAATATGTAAATGATTACATATTACACAGGATTATACTAGAGGACTAGAGGAAGGAGTCAGATGCTTGCATCCACTTAAATTGAATAAATTTGGATTGAGGGACAGTAAGAAATCAGAATGTGTTCTTAATCAAAAAGTGTGGGAAGGGCCTTCCTGGTAGCGCAAGGGGTTAATTCTCAGCCTATGAAGCTATCCACAGCCACTGCAGTTCGATCCCTGGCCAATGAGATTCCCACATGGCGCAACAGACCTCTCCTGCCTCGCCCACTGCTCCCCTCAGCAGTGTAATTCAGTCAGTCTGCCTGTTCTGCTCCCCATTCTGTCTCTGGTGAATTCTCTCACACACCGCCCCACACCTCTGGCCCACATCCTAGCTCTTACATGCATAAATAAATCAATCTTTTTTTTAAAGTACAGGAAAAAAGAAACTGCTGAGATACAAGTGGAAACTAGAGTAAACTCTAAATTTACAGTTGAAATAAGATAACAGGCTTGTTAGCATAAGGTTTTAAAAGGTGGGGGAGACATAATCTCAGTTGAAGTAGAAATATGCATGGAAAAATGAGGACTACAATAATCTCACAAATGAGTCAGGCCTTTTGATAGATGTCACAATGAAATAATGAACTATCTCAAGCACTCCCTGACAAGGATATATTGAGACACCAGTTGTTTAAAAGACCAATATGGAGACAAACTCTTCAGTGAATAACGGGGAACAGAGGATGGGTAAGAAAAAGATCCAGTGTACAAGAAGCCATAAAGAAGTTAAGAAAAGGGTTCTAGGGACAAATAAGGTGAAATGAAACACAGTAGTGATTCCAAAACCAAACAAACCATTCAATACATCATGTTTATACTACAAGTTAAATATCATTGTGCCACAAAGCCAGTATGTGTGAATTTCATTAAAACAATGTTTGTTGAGGGCCTCCCTGGTGGCACAGTGGTTAAGCGCTACGTTGTGGAGCTGTCAGCAGCGATGCGAGTTCAACGCCAGGGAGATTCCCACATGGCATGGCAGACCTCTCCTGCCTCGCCCGCTGCTCCCCTCAGCAGTGTGTTTCGGTTGATCTCCCTGTTCTGCTCCTCCCCTCTGTCTCTGGTGAACCCTCTTGCCGCCCCACACCTCTGGCCTGTACCCCGGCTCATATGCATAAATAAATAAATCTTAAAAAAAAACACAGTGTTTATTGACGAAATGACTGAGTTTCACGTCTGTTCTGTTTTAGTTATCTATTGCTGGATAGCAAATTATTGCAAAACTGAGCAACTTAAAACATCAAACCTTTACTATCCTGCACAGCTTCGAAGGTAAGGAATCTGGGAGCAGAAAATCTCAGTTCTTCTGACTCAGGCTCTCTCAGGAACGTGAAGTGACTGTCCGTGGGACTGAAGGCATCTGAAGACCTTCCTGAGCCTCTGCTTCAAGGGGAGCCCTGTCACATGGCTGTTGGCCGTGGGCTTCGGTCCTGGACACATGGACCTTCCTCAAGATGTGGCCACCGACTTCACTCTAAGTAAGTGACCCCAAAGGAAGTGAGGGAGCAGGAAGCTCTGCCTCCATGTGCCCTGTCATCTCATCTGCTACATTGTACCCAATACACAGACCAATTCTTATACATGGCTCAACGGGACTTTCAGCATCATCTTGGATGCTGGCTGGCTACCATGTCCATTAATTTAGTAATTTTCGGTGCTAAATTAAAAGGTATCTCTAGGGCCTCCCTGGTGGCGCAGAGGTTAAAGTCTCAATGCTATCAAGCTATCCACATGGCTCAGCAGACCTCTCCTGTCTCACCCGCTGCTCCCCTCCGCAGTGTATTTCAGTGGATCCGACTGCTCTGCTCCCCACTCTGTCTCTGGTGAATGCTCCCACCATCCCACCCCTCTGGCCTAGACCCCAGTTCTTGTATGCATAAATGAATAATACAAATCTTAAAAAAAAAAAAGATATATCCCTAATCTCTTCTTCTACGTATTTGCATTCAACACTCCAAATGCAAATTCTAGTAAGTGTGTAGTATTGGTAATTCAGATGCCATGAGTTATGGCTCCACTAGTAATGTTTTTCTGAAATGGTGTATAATTCTTTGTAAAATTCTCAAGAATGAAGTACCATTTTTCCACTAGTTGCATTTGTGTGTAGGGAGCAGAGGGAATAGTGCATTTAAAAATCATGCAAAAAGCATGTTTTGTTTATATATAAAATACAATTCTGTTCTGGGCTTCAGTGATTACAAGCAGACTTTTTATTCACACGAATGTCTGGTGGGATGTTCAAAAGTTAAGCAGGATCAATTCCTCTTTTTGGTCAATTGCCGTGCACATTGCAAAATACCATCATCCTGGCTCCCACTCCTGAATGCCTGTGGTCAGAGCTGATGTTTGAAATATTTAACAATTAGGAGGGCATGGACTTAACAACCAATTGATGCCAGGGCATAATGTGCTGGTCCCAGTGGGCTAAACAGAATCTCTACCAGTAATGCCCGAAGATTCTCCCACCAGTTTCCAAAATGTCCTCTTGGGGGCAGTAACGCACTCTCTGAGAACCGCTGATTCTTGCCTGTGGACCCCACCCTGCACCCAGCATTTCCTGTTCATGATCTCTAAGGATCACAGCAATCCAGCAAGTTGGATCTAATTGTGTTTATTTGCAGAGGAGAAAACAAGCTCAAGTTCATATAGCTATGAGTGGCAAAGGCTACAACTGAACACATATGTCCCTCACTCCAAAACCCACCCCCTTCCCGAAGTATCACGTTGCTTCACACTCATTGGTGTTAGAGGCAGCCAGGGACGCCAGGATCTTCAGGGAGATAGGACAAAAATGACCATCCAGCTATAAAACATGAATCCAGGACAGTCCAGGGACCTGAGCACACAAAATTCTTGAATTTTCACTCTGGAGACTGTCACTGCTGTGATCTGTTTTAGTCTCCTCTGTGCCAACATCACAGCGTAGTGTGTCGACGGGAACAGGGAACTGGAATCAGACCAACCACGGATAGTGTGGGTTCAAATCCCAGCTCAGCCACTGTCTGGCTGTGTCGCCCAAGGTATATGCAGGAACCCTTCCCCCCTGCGGCTCCCAGAGGACCCAAGTCATGAATTCTCAGGGCACTTTTTCTTGGTTGTTAGAGGAGAAGGGAGGGTAGGCAGATTCTTTAGGGTTCTTCATCCCACCTGCCTCTGTGGGTAACACAATGTGTGATGGCAAATAGCCAGAGCAGACATTTAGACATTTGAACTGCTACTGTTCACCCGCTGACTTTTAGAATAAAAAGTTTTTATAAGTAATTAAACATTATTTTCTCTCACTCATTTTTACAAGATGTGCATTTGCTTTTATCTAGCTTGTCTCCAGTTTGTGGATTCTTGTTCTTGTAAGCCACCACTCAGGTAAGACTCGTTAATTGTTGTAAGAAAGACACAACGGCCGGGGTCTGGGAAGACTAGCAAAGTTTTGGCGGGGGAGGGGGGCATAAATTTGTAAATAATAATAAATTTTTTTCTATAAATATAGAAGCATCTAAATTTGAATTCCTAAAACACTGGTAGCTTTTTTTTTAAGATTTATTTATTTATGTATACAAGCTGGGGTACAAGCCAGAGGCGTGGGGCAGCTAGAGGGTTCACCAGAGACAGAGTGGGGAGCAGAACAGGCAGATTGACTGAAATACACTGCTGAGGGGAGCGGCGGGCGAGGCAGGAGAGATCTGCTGCGCCATGTGGGAATCTCCCTGGCCTGGCGTCGAACTCGCTTCACCACTGCCACCATCTCCACAGCGCAGCACTTAACTCCTGCACCACCAGGGAGGCCCCTGGTAGCTTTTTTAAAAAATATATTTATTTATTTTATTTATTTAAGCGTAGACCAGAGGTGGTTTAGACCACTGGTGAAGGGGGAGGGGGGAAGATTCACCAGACAGCGCCACCAGGGACGCTCCTCATAGCTGTTTCTGTGCTTAACACCATCTAAACAGTTTTCTTACTTCTTACTGTTTTCTTGTCTCTTGAACATTAGCCATAAATCCACCAATTTCAGGATTTTTTCTCGTTTTTAGCAATAGCTTTTCACATACCAGAAAATACACTCATTCAACATACACGTCTTAACGGTTCTTAATATGTTCAAAAAGTTTTGCAACCACCGTCACAATCACTTTTCAAACATTTTTATCTCCCCCAGAAGAAACTCCTTAACTCTTAGCAGCTGTTCCTCGTCTCCTTCCAATCTCTAGTCCCAGGTAACCACTAATCTACTTTCTGCCTCTAAAGATTTGTCTATTCTGGACTGTTCATATCAATGGAATCTTACAACATGTGGTCTTTCTTTTTTTTTTTAAGATTTATTTATTTTTGTGTAGAAGAACTGGAGTCTAGGCCAGAGGTGGGGGGGGGGGAGGGGTAAGAGGATTTACCAGAGACAGAGTGGGGAGAACAGGCAGTTTGAAGACTGAAATACACTGCTGAGGAGAGCAGCAGGCGAGACAGGAGAGGTCTGCTGTACCATATATGTGGGGTAGCTCTCTGGCTGGGATAGAACTCAGGCCACAGGCAGCAGTGGTAATAGCAGGATAGTGTTGGGACTTAACCCCTAGGCCACCAGGGAGGACCACATATGGTCTTTCTTTTTTTTTTTTTAAGATTTGTTTATTTATGCATACAAGCTGGGGTACAGGCCAGAGGCGTGGGGCGGCGAGAGAGCTCACCAGAGACAGAGTGGGGAGCAGAACAGGCAGATCAGAAATACACTGCTGAGGGGAGTAGCAGGCGAGGCAGGAGAGGTCTGCTGCACCATGTGGGAATCTCCCTGGCTGAGCATCAAATTCTCATGGCCGCTGTCAACAGCTCCACAGTGCAGCGCTCAACCACTGCGCCACCAGGGTGGACCACATGTGGTCTTTCTTGACTAACTTCAACATTTTCACTGAAAGTTCCCTGCTAGTTGAAGGAGTGATTGGAGTAGTTTCAATAAACTCAGGAAGCTGATTGAAACTGGCAAGATCGGCTTTGAAACTGACTCCCCTAAAAGAACTATGCAACTGCTTTCCACAAATCTTTAAAATAATGAGGACTTCTATTTACCACTCTGGTAGCACAAGAGCATCACTTAATACTTAGAATAAACTGCTCATCCAGCATATCATCTCTCATATGAATCCTCACAATAATGGATTATTATTCTAATTCACACCTGAGAAATCTGTAGCTTGGTAAGGTTTGGTCATTTACCCAAGATCCCATGCCTGCAAAGTGGCAGAACTGAAAGTTCAGCCAGAATCCCTGTGCCTCGTGCACTATAATCCTGTTCATTCTAAAGCCAGGAGATGCCCGGGATCACATCTGTATCAGTCACAATTCTAAGTTTCCAACATCAGTCCCTGCTCTGGCTGGAGCAGGCAGAAAAGGGATTTTTTTAAAGATTTATTTATTTATGTATACAAGAGCTGAGGTGTAGGCCAGAGGTGTGGGGTGGTGAGAGGATACATCAGAGACAGAGTGGGGAGCAGAACAGGCAGATCGACTGAAGTACACTGCTAAGAGGAGCAGCGGGCGATACAGGAGAGATCTGCTGCACCATGTGGGAAGCTCCCTGGCTGGGGATCGAATTCATGCTGCAGTGGCTGCTGATAGCTTTATAGTGCTGAGAGCTAATCTCTTATGCCAATCTCTTGTGCCATCAGGGAGGCTCCAGAAAAGAGACTTATTAAAGGACATTGCAACTTTGGGGGGGCACTGGAGAATTCCAGGAATGGTGCCTCAAACCACACTGAAGAGCTGGCCTGGTGAGAAAACCACTGAAGCCACTGAGGCCACGAACTTGCACGCCCAGCCAGGAGCTTGACTGCTCTGCCTGTGGCATTGATGCCACTCCTGTGCCAGGAGTTGCACCTGGCAACCACTGCCTTCCTGCCCTAGCTAAATGGAACCTCCAGAGAACGAATGCATCTGCTTCTTGCTACACTGCATTCTGAAATGAGTCTCAGGGGAAAGGTCTTGTAGGCAGAACCTAGGTCACATGCCCATTTCTGAGCTTATAGAAGAAAATTAGAAATCTTCTCTTCTGCTGAGACCAACATCAAAGGTCTGACTTCCTGTGTTAGGAATCTCATCTTCCCCAGGGAATGACGCATGCCTCCATCGACATGGACCATTAGGAAGATGGCAGGCAGCCAAAAGCACTACACTCATCATTTAAGCAAGGCTCACTGAGAATCCTGGGGCTGCCGACTGAAATAAAAGTTTCAATGATAGAGTTTATTAGCTAAACAAGGTGAAGATTCAAATCAGAAGCCATTGGACAGGGCCCTCCCTGGTGGCACCTATGAAGCTATCCACAGCCATTGTTTCGATCCCCCACCAGGGAGCTTCCCACATGGCACAGCAGAACTCTCCTGCTCGCCAGCTGCTCCCCTCAGCTGTGTATTTCAGTCAGTCTGCCTGTTCTGCTTCCCAATCGGTCTCTGGTGAATTGTCTCACCACCCCACACCTCTGGCCTATGCATACATAAATAAATCTTAAAAAAAAAAAAAGAAGAAGCAGCCTTTGGACAGACTTGACTCTGTGAGAGCTGCTCAGACCAAACAGATTTAAGTTCAGTGTAAATACCTTGTACACAGCAGCCTACAGGTAAACGAAGAGATCTTTTGATTTCCTAAGTTATCTTGATCTAAAGAAATGTTGATGTTATCAATGTGCAGAGGAGGGCAAAGGCTGGGTTTCACCATTTTCTGACTCCTAAAGAATGCACTGTGGAGGCCCCAAGGCCAGGTCTCACTGTTAAAATCTTCTCTGGCCGGCTCCTTGCTCATCAGTGGAGGCTGGAAGGTTTTACCCATAGACACCAGCTCCCTGCTGCTACATAGAACAAGACAGAGCCACTTCTGACTTTGCAGGTGGCTTTGTTCTCTTACCTGCTGGTTGAGGTGAGGGCCACAAATTGTCCACAGGGCTCAGCTGGGCAAATGGTGGTGTAAACCGAATAGAAAATCCAAAGGACACGAACCTGGACACAGGTTCATTCACAGAACAAGATTAGAGTTGAGTGGCCCAGCTGTAAACACCAAGGCTGAGACATCGCTTCTCACCGGAAGGTCCTCCAAGTGCACAGGTGGGGCCTCTCCCCACTACTGAGTAGGTCCCTTCTAACAATGTTAAGTCTGTTGGGGTGTATTCAGTTGTATCTGTAATGTCTAGGGCAGAAAAGGCCAGGCCTTTGAAGATGGTCTGGGCAGAAAAGGACATTCCAATCTCTAGACTTTGCTTTTCAGGTCCAGATTTGGGGAGTGGAGGCATCCTTAGGGCATTTGAGGGCTGTCCCAGAGGGGGGAGGGTGGGGGGCTCCACCACTCCACAGCAGGTTGGAGACTAGGCTCACAGGCCAGCTGGAGAGGGCCACAGGCCAAATCATCCCATCGCTGGACCTGTCTGCTCTCCCTTGGGTTCCCTGAATATTAAGCAAAATTGGATGTTCCAGTCTGGTATTAGCCAAGACAAGAGCTATTGTGACAGCTGTGGCCATAGGCCAGAGGAGAGGCAGTCCAGCATCCTCTGCCTGGAGCCGGGAGGTGGCGGCAGCAGTAACACCAAGCGAAGTGCGCATCCTAGGGTTGCATCTGGAACTGCGGGTTCCATTTACTCCTGAAATTACTGATTTCTGAGAATCCAGATGACATAATGGTGGATTCCCTTTCAAGACCTCAATCACCGTGTGCTGAATGGACACAATGCTGTTGGAAAAGAAAGGCAATACTTCTAGGAACAGGCAAATCACCAGGAGTGTCCCGGGAGGTATTGGGGATGACCCAAAAGGGGGCTGAGGCCCAGTGATGGGGACCCAGGCAATTGGTTTCAGGAAAGTATATCAGGAAGTAACAGGGCTTAGCCATAGAGACAAGGTGTAGGGGACTCCCAGCTGTGGACGGGATACCCCCAAGAACAGGGCTTTCTCTGGGGACACCATAAAGCAAATGAATAATAATACAATCATTCTATCAAGGAATTTAAAACTACAGTCCTGAGATACCATCAAACCTGCTCCAAGCCTCACACACAGAGAACAAGAGCAAAAGCCTAATCTCAGCTGGGAATCAAAAGCCACAGTGATTTGAGGCTCTATCCTCAGGGTACTGGATGAGTTTTACTCCTGGAGTTGAAAGAATGGAGCCAAAAAGGCTGAGAAGCAGGCAGAATTCGATTTGTGTGACTGTGATGAGTTCAGAAATCTGAGGGACCACCACTCCTGAAAAACTGACAAAGAAAGTTAGAAGCTGAAAAATTAGGAGAAAAAGTAATGCTGCCTCCTGGGCTAAGTGTCAAACTCCAACTCAACAAGCACTGAAAAACTGGCTAAAATCTCTTTTTCTAGCCTGGAATGTGTTTACTTAAATAAGTGAATCTGTGTTCACATAAGAGAATTTGCCCTCTTAACAAGAATAATCTGTCACCGTTTTGATATCAACCAGAAAAATTAAAAACATTTATTTGGGTGGTCAACCACAAATATGGTTATGATTCTCACTAGTAGTTACTGAAACAATAGACAACTGATTGTTAAAGTCAGCTTGATTATTAATATAGACACAACTTACAAAACATAAAGTGTGCTGTGCTGAAATTACAAATTCTCTAGGGTTTTCTGGCAACCCTCCCTTCCCATTATCTGATATTGTCAATAGTTTCCTTCATGTTTGTTGCCATAATGCAATTAGGAATCACACATCTAATTTCCACCTTTAAGGAGATTCACAGACTCACAGTCTTCTGAAATGTTTTACAACTACAGCCCTTATTATAAAGCTGTACTTAATATTCTTGACGTTTGTTTAGGTTAATACTATCATCGTATAAGCCAAATGATAACTCACTCAATAAAATAATCACTGAGTATTCCAATGAATTCTCCAGAAGCTAAGCAGAAAGGCCTGAAACTTCCTTTTAAAGGTATAATTGTTCTTTTTTTGTTTTAACTATCACGTACTTTACAAAACAACCTTTTGTTCGCAAATCAGAGCCACACTTCTGAACCTTCTATAACACAGCACCCCGGATTAAATAACAGACCTGCTCCTTTCGCCCATTCTCCATATCCTCCTCGTGGCCCAACTCTTGGCTAAAGCAATGAATAAGACGAATCAAAAAAGTGACCTTTTCTGACAGTGGATGGGAAGCCGCAATCTATGAACGGCAATCTCTTGTCATTGCCAAAGGTGCAAATCAGCACAAGATGCAGACATCTTATCCTTATTACAGATTCCTAAGATAAAGAGTTGGATCGCTAAGACAATAAATTGAGATTTTCATTCTGCTGGAAAAGCCTCAGGGAAGTTTGACACATGTGTGACTCAGAGAGACTTCAGATTTACATCAACCTAACATTTCAATTTCTAGCTAGAAATGAAGCCAGAAGGGAAATCTTAAGTTTCCTTTGAGCCCAGTGATTTTTTTCACCTCCGAAAGGTCAGAAAATATACTCACACACTTTAAAAGTCGACTCCTGAATGGCTAAATCAGCTAGTGTGATGGATCAGTTTCTGCAGCCAATGGATCGTGAAGTTAGGCAGGAAAACTTAAAATCCACGTTTTGATTTTTTTCTTTATTCAGGGCCCAAAGAGAAGGCCTTTATTTTAAAAAGAAGCATGCAGGAAATCCATTAGACTAATTTCCTGATCTTATCTTAACATTTCCACCCATATAGAGTGTCCCAAAAGTCTTAGGACAGTTTTGAACTCTAATAACCTCAGGTGTAAATGCAACGAACTTGCCAAAAAAAACATACATCATATGAAGGTTTACATTTCATACCTCTTTACAGACTTTTGATAATTTTTAGATTTTATCACTCCCATTTAAGTACCTGTGTTTAAAGATGGCAAATAGCAACTGATTTGAAGTTCACAGAGTAAAAACTGCACTACAACTTTTGGAATACCTATGTGATTTCCAGCTAAGTCCCTGTCCTAACTCATTTCATCTCTGATGGTGAAACTCTGAAATGGATCAAATTGTTTTCTTAGAAGTCTTCTCTTGCTATATCCTCAGAGGCTGTAACAGCTGGTTGGACATTTCTGACTCAGTTTCTCACACAATGGGAGAGGTCATTCATTTCCTGAAAAGCACAGGGGCAAAGTCTTATCTTCCAACAATAAATTACCATGTGTGATGTCAGTCCAGATGAAAATAATTTGGGACAGTACTGTGATAGTGAATATAGAAATGGTCATATTTTAATAAATTTCCACACATTCATCCAGTCGAAAAATCCTGCCTTGACTTCAGGTGTTTTTTCTTCTTCTCTCTGATCAGTGTTATGTGGGTTTTTATCTATGACTTCTTTTGTTTTTATGAGGCTCTCATATGTTTCCTGGGCTCTGACAATTTCTTTCTGTGCATTAAAATGGACTTTCTGCCTGGTCAGGAGAGGAACAATTAAATTGAAGTCATTAATTCGCTTATTTAACTTCCTGATGTCTTCTCGAAACTGCTCACAAATTTGGCTCCACTGTTTCTGTTCGGTTGGTGTCATTGGGTTCCCAAGTTTTTTCCTTGACACTAAAATTGCCTCTCTGAGTTGCTCAATAGTATCCTTTATTTCCTTCTGCATTAAGATCCATTCTGGCTGATATCCATTATCTATCAATATTCTGTTGAGGTTATGAGTCATGGGGTCAATATACGAACAGCCAGAAAACTTTTTGAGAGGTTTTCCTTTCCCACTGAGATTATCAAAGTCTCCCTTTGCCATTGATTCCTGAATGAGATCCTCCACTAAACGCTCTATTGCTTGAGTTATTTTTTGTTCTTTACTCTGCCTTACATCTTTAACAGTTAAACTATCAGCAAAATACTGTCTTTGTAGTTTCTGCTTTTGATACTCCATCACTTGTTCAGTTGCACGGTCTGCTCGAAATTGCCTATATTGCTTCTCTCGTTGACTTGGTGTTCCAAAACCGACACCCTCAAAACTTAAGTAATGTCGGTGTTGGGGTGTTTTATATTTGAATTGTTCCTCTTCCTCTTCTGCTTCTTCAATTTTATTCTTTCTGGCCTTTGTTTGTTCGGTCACATGGGAAAGCACCTTCCTATAAGCTTCTTCGATCCTTATAAATGTCGCAGAGTCAGCAGTACTAGAGCCACCATCTGGATGATATTGCTTGGCAAGCTTACGGAAAGATTCCCTGACCTCATCTGCAGAGCAGCCTTCTTCTAGATGCAGCAGCTTGTAGTGTTCTCTGATCTTCTTTTTTGATTTATGAGTGGACATCGTTCTATTTCTAATAACACCAATACATGGAAACATTTTCATTCGATGAGGAATCATTGAAGCATTTATCAGATGAGATCTTAAGATTTGAGCCATCATCACATACATTGAGTTCATTGTTTTACCAGGAGTCCTCCCTAATAATGATCTAGAAAATAATAATAAATGCAAGGTGATCAAAATTGCCTTATCAGTTAATTTAATATTTTCAGAGCCTCCCTGGTGGTGCAAGGGGTTAAGTCTCAGCACTATGAAGCATGAGTTCTAGCCCCAGCCAGGGAGATTCCCACATGGTGTAGCAGACCTCTCCTGTCTCGCCTGCGGCTCCCCTCAACAGTGTATTTCACCCTAGTCTGCTCCCCACTCTGTCTCTGGTGCATCCTCTCACTACCCCCCCACCTCTGGCCTACACCCCAGCTCTTGTACACATAAATAAATCTTTAAAAAAATATTTTCAGCAGTGAGGAAGAAATCACAAGTACAATAAGGGACAATTCTTTCTCATGCTTCTTCCAGGATTCTTAAAGCTATATTTCACTTATGTTAGCAGAGAAATAAATGGAAGGTGATGATGTTTTGCATTACCATATTGTGATATAATCTGAATTCTACTCCTCACTAACCACAGAATTTTAGAGTCAGCAAGTTCTCAAAGATTATCCAATCCAATCTTCTCATTTTATGACAAAATGTACGCCCACAAGGTTAAGCAACATAACCAAGTCACTGAGCAAGGGTAAGCAAAATGCTCAGGTGTAGGGCACAAGGAAATGCTTGCTTAACTGTCTGCATTCCCAGCAGTTTATAAACTTCATCAGCACCACTATTTCTTTCGTTAGTATCGTGATCTTCACCGTCTCAAGGAGTTTTCTCATCAGAAGACTTACATGAAACAATAGAAGACATGACATAATATGCACCAATCTGACAACAGTATAGATTGTGTCCAAAAGACTACGATACATAGCTCGTTGGGAAGGAGCTTATTGATACCTGCTGGGAAAACCAAGATGAAAGGTGAGCCCTCCAGAATGTTCGCTGTTATTTTAATAATGCATGGTCTAGCAGAGATGAAAGACCTGACCATAGATAATGGCATTGAAGTGCTGGAAGTGGCTGACGTGTAAAAGCTGAAAGGGAACGCCCAGGGACCCCAATTTTCTGGACAAAACGGGTCAACAGCTTTTAAAGTGAGTTGGGATGGCGGTGGGTAATACCACAGCAGCTGGTAACCGGAGTGGTCAGTCTCGACTCGGAACGCCCCACCCCGCCCCCTACTCACCTTCCCAGATATGGGGAAGGGGCTCGCGGGCGCCCGCCCCCATGCTGCGCCTCTGCGCATGCGTACACTGTTCGCCCTTCACTCCCCAGGCGCCCGCCGGACTAGACCATCTGCCATTTTCCACTGAGAGGACCTGGACGTAAGTCGGTGCGGAGGGCGGTGTCGTGCCCAATCGGGAAAGGTGTCCTACCTTTCCAGGAAACCCAAGAAGCTCTCTTAGAGCGAGCTCTACCAAGAGGATACAGGCAGGACACTTCGGGAAGGTCCCTCCTGCCTCCGGGGAGATAGGCTCCGCCTTCGCCCCCACCTCGAGCGGAAGGTGGTTTGGTCGACTGGAATTATGGGAAGTGTAGTTCGCGGGGGAGCGCGGTGCGCGCCTGCGCCGTGGGCGGGACGCGGGGCCGTGTGAATGGTGCTGTGGCCGTGAGGCAGATGCGTGCGGCTTATAGCTGAGCGCTCAGGGCGTCTTGTGACCTTTGAAGTCTTAGTGACTTGGAGGGCGACGGGGCCGTAACTTGTTTTGGGGGGGTGGGTGGGAATGACCCCAGCAGGACCTGGACAATCTCTTCCGGTGTTTTCTGGGGACGCCTACGCCGACGGCAAAGCTCTAGCTAACCCAGAAAGATCTAGCTAATCCTGGCTGGAAACCTGGTCTTTCACCAGGTCAAGCAAATACTTACCGAGCAGCTCCAAGCCAGGCGTTGGGAGGAGGTAAGGGTAGTCGAGGATAAGCTCGAACTAGGGATTAATATTTCCCGTTCTTTATAGGGAGGTCATTTTAAAAAATAAAAAGGAAAAGAGAAAAGAAAAGCAGAAACTTGGGGAGTCACACCTATGTTGAAAACATCCTGTTTTTCCCGCTTGCTTTGTGCCTTAGACAAGATATGTCTCTGCCTCTGTTTATCTGTAAAACGAGGTTCCATTAAATGCTAAGCGGGTACTTAGCGTTTAAACTTTTTTTTTTTTGGAGGGGGGCAGGCTTTGTGCTACGTGCTTTATATCTGTTCTTAGTCTTTTCAACCGATCCTATGAGAGAAGTGCTGTTGTTTCCCCTAGTTTACATATGATGAAACAGTTGCATCAAATGAGTTTTTGTGAGAATTACGTAATGTATGTTAACCGCTTGGCACGGTGCCGAGCGCATTAAGGGTTGTTTTTTGTTACGACTGTGTCTTATCTAAAAGAAAAAGAATCAGAAATAGGTACTAGTGGTTCTAAGTTTCTGAGCTAATAAATTTGTTATTTTAAGTGTAACAGCACAGAAAATTCTGTGATTAAATTCTGATCCAGAGGGATTTCCTTTGTGGAACCTACTTTGAGCCAAAGACACTCCCTCTTGTCTCTAATTGCCTCGTTGAGACTGCTGGGTGAAATATTAGCAGTCTGACTCAGCTCCCTATCTTCTTATCTGCAACCAGGGAAGAACACTGGTTTGGCTGCTTGATCCTGTAAATCTCCCCTGCCTCGGGACTGCCCTTTGGTTGTGGACTCAGGCCATGCTTCCTATTTCTGAATAAATGCCTTCGTACTATGCTGTAATCTGATTATTTCAAAGTAGACATAAAGTGGACTGGTTTTAATTGGAGGCACGTTGCATCGACTTCTGTGACATCTCCGAGTTCCATAGGCCAAGCAGTGAACCTAAAAGAACTGTGTGAAAGAGAGTAGTGTTGTCACAAGTGTTAACTCTTCCAGTCAACATCTTATACATAACATAATGGGGGGGGGGGGAGGCATAAACATGGTTTTAAAAACTACTCGTGTAACACTTTGCACTTTACAAGACACTCATCACAAATCTTATTTTTGATGTTTGCATCTTACAAATGATAACGTTTTAGCTGTGAGTAGTTACGTGACTTGGTTAAATTGTAAATGAAAAAGGTAGGGCTAGAACTGTAAATCTGCTTCTTTTTTTACAGTTTCAACTTTGTAATGTGCATATAAAAAGGTGAATTGAAGTCAGCTGAGTTTCCCCGAAAAGAACACTTTCAGCTGCAAAGTGTAAACTAGCACACTAACTTGGACTGTTCTCCTGGATGTAAGGGAGGCGGTTTCTAGCATGGTTCAGCTACCAGGAATTGTCCTATTTAATTTACCATTTTCATTCTCTTTTCCTCCATATACATTTTTTCTTGAATCCTATAAAAATCATTGCATACCTCACATCCCTTGACCCCATTGTACTTAAATATTTACTTCCTCAAAATAAGGACATTTTCTTACATCCCCTCAAAATATGACAAACCCTGTAAATTTAACATTCATCCAGTGTTATTTAATGTACATTTTTGTATTTCACTTTCACCAGTTGTCCTCATGACAACTCAGAGGAACACAGACTTTTAAGTCAGCAGGTCAAGTAAGTGGAAAAATCACAGTGTTCTTGTTTAATTTAGTTATGGACAGACCTCACCATTTTTTTTAAGGATTTATTTTATTTTATTTATGCATACAAGAACTGGGGTGTAGGCCAGAGGTGCAGGGGTGGTGAGAGGACTCACCAGAGACAGTGGGGAGCAGAACAGGTGGATCTCCTGAAATACACTGCTGAGGGCAGCAGCAGACGAGGCAGGGGAGGTCTGCCGCACCATGTGGGGCGCTCCCTGGCCGGGGATTGAACTCATGCTGAACTCGTGCTGCAGTTGCTGCTGATAGCTTCATAGACTGAGACTTAACCCTTGTGCCAACAGGGAGGCCCCAGACATCACCATTTTAAAAATGTGGTTCTTTTCCTTTTAAGAAGGTGGTGACATTCTGCAGTTAGTGGTCCTTGTGATGATATGAAGATATGGTCAAAGGTCAAATTCAGTGCTTCCCTGGTGGTGCAGGGGTTAAAGTCCCAGCACTATCAAGCTATTGCCAGTCACTGCTGTCTGAGTTCGATCCCCAGCCAGGGAGCTAACCCACATGGCACAGCAGACCTCTCCTCTTTTGTCTGCTGCTCCCCTCAACGGTGTATTTCAGTAGCTCCACCTGTTCTGCTCCCCACTATGTCTCTGGTGAATCCTCTCACCCCTCCTCCCCCGCACCTCTGGCCTACACCCTAGTTCTTGTATGCATAAATAAATAAAAATAAATCTTTAAGGAAAAAAACCAAATTCAGAGTCAGAACCAAACACAGGGTAACTAGCATCTTTTTTTAAATGTCAGCACCATTGTTTCTTCTTGCTACTTTTGGGTCTTGGCAAGATAAATTGTTCCTGCCACCATTCCGTAAATCAGCCAGCCGAAGTTGAGTGTGAACAGGATACAGAGATGCATCTTCAGCCTTTCTTTGGCCTCAAATTTCACACATCAACAAAAACAAAGTACTAGTAACTACATCTCTATGCCAATGTCCATAATCTCTGTGTGGAAAACCTATCCTCAATACCATGCCCCCTTCATCCAGTTATTTCCTTCTTGTTCTTCAAGTTGTAGTGCAGGTCACTTTCTCCAGGAAGCTTCCCCTGACTGCCTGCCCTAGGCTAGGTACAGTAACCTTACTTATACCTCCATAGAACACTGCTGTTTATCATCACACATCACATTACACTAAAACAACCCATTTATTTGCCTGTTTCCCTCTAGGTGGTTAGCTCTGAACGTGCAGTGGTGGTGTCTTCTTTTTGTTATTTCTCCAGCTCGTAACATAATGCTGCACAAATAGGCGCTTCATCAATGTGTGATGAGTTGATCAGATCATTAGCCCTTCCTTGGGAAGGAACAGAGATGGCAAGGTAGACTAGCTTGTTTAATATGATTATTTAATTTATTTAATTAATTCAATCCCATATACTTTAAAAAATGTGTTCAGTTTTCAATTCAACGTGGTTAACTACCTTAGTAAGGTTGATTTTAAACAAAAATCAACATGTTTAAAATCAACATGTTTGAACCTCGATTTATCATTTTCCATAAAGCTAATAATGACCTCAAGTTTATTGGCTGGGATGTAGTATAATCTTACACATAGGACTGGTTTTATTTGTTTAACAGATTTATTTATTTATGCGTACAAGAGCTGGGGTGTAGGCCAGAGGTGTGGAGGGGCGGTGAGAGGATTCACCAGAGACAGAGTGGGGAGCAGAACAGGCAGATCTACTGAAGTACACTGCTGAGGGGAGCAGCAGGGGAGACAGGAGAGGTCTGCTGTGTCATGTGGGTCAGCTCCCTGGCTGGGGATCAGGATCATACTGCAGTGGCTGAGATAGCTTCATAGCGCTGAGACTTAACCCCTTGTGCCACCACGGAGTCCCTAGGACTGGTTTTAAATGAAAGTATGTTGGATGGATGTCTCCTAGTTCAGAAAATTTTTTTATGATTCTCTGTTATGCGAAGTAGTGGAACATTTTGAAACAAATTTCTCCATAAGTAGGAAAGTAGACAGCTCACAAAAATTTCATTAGCACACTAAAACCTAATGATTAATTGTACTGCTGAATGGGTGGAAAACAGATACGATATTTTAAAAAAGTTGCTAATAAACAAATTCCCTTACTTTATTGTTATATTAAATATTTACTGAGTGACTGCAAGAAGCTTGGCACTGCCAAAGCAATCTCTTTTTCTGTGCACTCTCAGATGCAATTTCACACTTTTGCAGAAGCAAGCGAAGACTCTGTTTTAATCCATCTGTGGGATTTACCCCCCCTTTTCTTTGCTGATTCTGTGAAAACCGCAGGGAAGTTGCTTTATTTCCAATAAGTTGTGGTGCCATAGTAACTAAAATCACACTTCTCTGAAGATTGATTTAGTTTAATCTGCATTCTAAAACCACGATTCAATGATGTTTGCAAATGGTATTTTCTGAAACTAAATTCCTAGAACCACCACGAATACGCTTTCTTTTCTTGGCTCCATCTCCATTTGTCACTATATTTTGTCAAGAAAGAATTTATAAAGGGAATATCAACTTTAAAAGAAAGAGACTGAGATAAATAGTACAACAATACTCTGAAAGTCAGGCCTCCCTGGTGGCACAAGGGGTTAAGTCTCAGCACTAGGAAGCTATCCAGAGCCACTGCAGCAGGAGTTCGATCCCCAGCCAGGGAGATTCCCACATGGCACAGCAGCCCTCTCCTGTCTCGCCTGCTGCTCCCCTCAGCAGTGTATTTCAGTCAATCTGCCTGTTCTGCCCCCCTCTCTGTCTCTGGTGAATCCTCTCACCCCCCACACCTCTGGCCTACACCCCAGCTCTTGTATGCATAAATAAATAAATCTTTAAAAAAAAAACAACAATACTCTGAAAGTCTTGGGGGGGCCGCTGGAACAGCATGAAGAAGAGAAGATTCACACTCATTTGAATATTTTTCCCTTTTCTCTCTTCCCAGTTGGGGTGATGAGTTACTGAACCATCCTAAGCTGCCCAGTAGGGTTTATGGCACTTTACAAATGGTAAACTGCCTCCCCCACCTGGGATGCTTAATTTTGAGTTTTTGGCATTGACTTAATGAAGCTGAATCCCCTCCATTTTGCATTCCAGTTCTTCTACGCAAAAACAGATAAAATCTTAAAAAAAAAATCACCATTTAAAAAAAAAGTTTGTATCAGAGTACTACCCAGACTCTTTATTTTCTTAGGCAGATAATAGAAGTGTTGGGAAAGGAAAACAGATACAGAACTTAAAAGTCAGTCTCAAATGTTTTCATCTGTCCGAGTGGTGAGGGCTGGAGGGAGGTGAGCAGGAAAGTAAGGAATCTGCACACACATTGCTTGTGGCCTGTCTGCTCTGAGTTCATTTTCCAGCCGAGGACACGTCTGGAGGAGTGCTGGGAACGAGCACGGGCAGGATACCAGATCAGCACACTGGGCCGGGCTTGGGGCCAGATGTCCAGGAGGGCGATAAGGGGTTTCGGGGCTGGACATCACGAACTCCGGGCGGTGAAGGCCAGCTGTCTTTGTTTGGCTCGCTCTAAAGCCAGCTGGAAGTGAAATGGGAGGAGAGTGTCTTTAGGGTGTTAAACCCCCATCTTCCAGGTCGCTGGTTCTGATTCCAGTGCACCTTAAAGATTAAGTTTCTGTCTCTGCTTTATTGACATTTGGTGGTGACAGGCCCCCATGCTGGACTACGGGTTACAAAAGGAATCAACCATTAACCAAAGTTCCCTTAACAAGGATGGCTCTTGTTTGCTAAATTTATCAACAAAATGATAAGACATGGAATCTGGGCCTTGAATTTGTAACTTGAAAGTTGATGTTAGTTTGAAAAAGCAAACTATATCAGGAACACCGCCACTGTCATCCCTGCCCCCACTTTTGCTGAGGTACTGCTCCCCAGTGCTGGGTGTTCTTCCCTTGATAGTCTGTACCTCAAAACGCTGTTTCATATAAGTAGTAGCAGGATACACATACTTCCTGTGCCTTTTTCATTTCAGAGTATATATTGTTTGGCTAGAAAGAAACCCCACCCTTCTTTCCAAGAAAATCATATATACAGAGGGTTCTTGGGTTTATTCACTACTTTTTAATTCTCTCACTTCATAAAAAAATCATCTCCTAACAGCCAGCCTGGACAGTGGCTGGGCTGGCCCCGCTGTCCAAGCAGCCAGAGGATGTTGCTGCAGGGACAGCTCTCTGGCTCAGACCACCCAGCTGGAGACACGCACCACAAGCGTGGCCATACGGATATTGGGGGCTGACTTGTGTACCCACTTCCCCAAGTTCCTGTGGTAAGTCCTAACCCCCAGTACCTCTGAATGTGACAGATAGGAAAGGGGGCCTTTATATTTTTTATTTTTATACAAAATATTAGCCTTTATTGAAATGAATGCCACATATGATATTGAGACACTATTTTAAATTCATTAAAAAATATAAATTCAGGGGCCTCCCTGGTGGTGCACTGGGTTAAATCTCAGCACTATGAAGCTGTCCGCAGCCAGTGCAGCACGAGTTCGATCCCCAGCCAGGGAGCTGACCCACATGGTGCAAGCAGATCTCTCCTGTCTCACCCGCTGCTTCCCTCAGTAGTGTTATTTCAGTAGACCTGCCTGTTCTGCTCCCCACTCTGTCTCTGGTGAATCCTCTCATCCCCACACCTCTGGCCTACACTCCAGCTGTTGTATGTATAAATAAATAAATCTTTTTAAAATATATATACATGTTTATATATAAATTCAAAATTAGAAATGTTTAACATTACATTGCATTTTTATAATTCTCAATGTCCTTGATTTGAAACTAGAAAAATACTATTTCTTTCTTTTGCAAATTACAACTTTAGCTTAATATTAGGCATTGAAATTTGAGGTACAGAATTTAATCTTGAATCCTTTTAATGAGAGAAATATTTAAATGTATTCTACTCCACAAAGGAAATAGTTGTTTGTCAAGCATAAGTTTTCCTAAATGTGAACAGAATATTTGCCCAATAATTTTGAAATCAGAGAACATATGTTGGAAATTAACCTATTATTTTATAACCATACAAATTTATTTCATATCATTTGTTTCATTTCTGAAAACTATTTTGGGCATGGAAAGTGGAATAGATAACTTAGTGCTGAAGACGTTATTGATCTTCTTTATTGAGGTAACATTGGTGTACAACACTATATGATTTTTTAAAAAGATTTATTTATTTATGCATACAAGCTGGGGTGCAGGCCAGAGGTGTGGGGGTGAGAGACAGTGGGGAGCAGAACAGGCAGATTGACTGAAATTCACTGCTGAGGGGAGCAGCGGGCGAGATAGAAGAGGTCTGATGCGCCATGTGGGAAGCTCCCTGGCCGGGGACCGAACTCGTGCTGCAGTGGCTCTGGATAGCTTCATAGTGCTACAACTTAACCTGCTGCGCCACCAGGGAGGCCCAACACTGTATATGATTTAAGGAAATAAAGTTCACACCTCGTCAGAAGCATGTCACCTCCCTCCCACCAAAGTACCCATAGCCTTTACCCTAAGCATTTGGGCCCCTCACCCCTTTGTTCCCACCCCCACTCTTCTTCTCCCAAAAGAGAGATGGTGACGTTAAAATGAGGACATTGGGATCGAGCTGGGTGTGAGTTTAGCTGAGACAAGTCATCTGCGTGTGTGGACTGGAGGCAGCTGTAGAGCACTCAGCCCCAGTGAGAAGAGGAGGAGCCCACAGAGGCACTGACCAGCAGTGAACAGTGTGGGAGGGGGCCCAGGAGAGGGGTTCCTTGAAGTGGTTGGGGAACCCCAAGCGGTTGGTGTCTGTATAAGAGGTGGTACACAAATGGACACTGAAAAAGTGAACACATGGGAGAGACCCCGTGAGGCCACGTGAGAGATGGCCGTCTGCCAGGCAAGGAGAGAGGCCTCAGAAGCCAAACCTGCCGACACCTTGACCTTGGATTTCAAACCTCCAGAACCGAGAGAAAATAGTTTCTATTGTTTAAGCATCTCCCCTTTTCCCTACCCCATCCCCTCTCCACTCCTATCTGTGGTATTTTGTTACAGGGCCTTAGCTGACTAATACAACATTCCTGCTGGGGTGAGCTTATGGTTCCTTTCTCTTGGAAGTCAAGTAGAATGAGGGAGAAATAGCCCTCCCCCAGAGCATCTGTCAGCTTGCTGGAAATCCCAGGATCTTCAATCTGTTCTTTGCACAGGAGGCGCTGGGTCCCCACACATGCCCACCCAGAAGTAAACAGCCAAAGTGGCTTGATGGCCCTCGAGGAGGTATGTGTGCGGGCGGAGGGCAGTAGCAAACCTGAAACTAGACCTGCCGGACAGAGCATGCCCAGCAAAAGGGAAGTGAGGGGCCGAAGCTTCAACTTGTTTTAAAACTTTTCCCTCTGGGAGGAAATAATTTAGATAACACAAATCCCTGGGTTCCACAGAAGGAATATATGAGGATCAAAGAAACTTACTGTATTGGTCTGCTAGGGCTGCTGTAACAAGATGCTGCAGACCGGGAGTCCTAAACGACAGAAATTATTTCCTACAGCTCTGGAAGTTTAAAGTCCAAGATCATGTTAGGGGGAATGTGAATTGGTACAGCCTCCATGGAAACCACATGGAGAGTCCTTCAAAACCAAAAAATAGAAATACCATATGCTCCAGCAGTATCACTTCTAGGTTTTTATCCAAAGACGATGAAAACACGAATTTAAGAAGATTTTTGCACTCCTATGTTCATAGCAGCTTTATTCACTAAGCCAAGACCTGGAGCCAACCTGAATGCATTGACAGGCAACTGGACAAGAAATTGTGGCATAGGGCAGCTCTCCTGCCTGCCTGTGACTATGCAGGTGCCTCTGGTTTTCTTTCTCCTTTTCCTAATTATACCTTTTCCTAATTATTCCTAATTTAAAATGTAAAAAAAAAAAAGCCTCCTTAGTGATGCAACAGGTTAAGCGCAGCGCTGTGGGCCTGGCGGCAGCTGAGGAGCTAGTTCCACGCCTGGCCACAGAGCTTCCCACATGGCGCGGCAGACCTCTCCTGCCTCGCCCGCTGCTCCCCTCAGCAGAGTATTTCCCCGATCTGCCTGTTCTGCTCCCCACTCTGTCTCTGGTGAACCCTCTCACCACCCCACGCCTCTGACCTGCACCACAGCTTGTATGCAAAAATAAATAAATTAAATAAAATGTAAAAAAAATAAAGAAAAAATCATGGTGTACTCAATGACATACGACTCAGCTATTAAAAAAGATGAACTACTGTGCTTACTTTGACCGCATATCACACTGAATCTGGAATGCCCGAGATGGGTGACGGAAATTCACGTAGTGTCCCGTGTTTTTTTCGGGGTGGGGGTGGGGGATTATGCTAAACCAAATTAAGTCAGAATGAGAAAGACAAAGACACATGGCTTTACTCGTGTGGAGTATCTCAATAGGAACAAAACAAAGGGACAGACAAAACTAAACCAAAACAAACAGCAGAATTTGACCGCAGAACTGAGGTTACTGGAAGGGGCGGAAAGAAAGGGGGGAGGGCCTCGAGGACCAGGAGGACTGTGGGAGCCTGGGAGGTGGGCTTGGCCCGGTAACAGGTATCTGTAGGGGTGTGATCCTATGCCTCTGAATCATACACTATGTTGTAAAACGATAGTACCTCAATAAAGTCAAAATTAAAAAGATGAAATAGTGCTTTTTGGGACAGTACGAGTGGATATGCAGGTGATCATGCTAAGTGAATTAAGTCTGAAAATGAAAGACAATTGCAGGACGGTTTTGAAGGAGGGATTTAGGCTGGGTACAGGTAGACAGGTCAGGGAACCCCAAGCCCATTTATCAAACTGAATGAGCAGAAGTCCGTCGGAGCCAGGTGCCCCAATACATTGAAGAACTGGACGTACAGAACCTCACGCATCGCTGCAGCCACGGACAAAAGTTCATTCCTGGGAAACAGGCCAAGCAAGGGCCCTGGGCAGCCCAAGCCCCAACCAATCAAGAGAGAATGCCGGGACACCCAGAGTCTGAGCCTCTACTCCTTGTCCACTACACCTCTCATTCTCATTTATGTCACCCACATAAACTCCTGCTTCTTGCCCCTTCAGCGGCAAGCCACTCGGGACCCCTCTCTGCTCAGAGAGCTTTCCTGTCCTTATCTGTCAATATACTGCTTGTTTGTCCACCTAGTTGAAATCTTTCCTCCCTGAGGCAAGGCCCAAGAGACCCTCTGGGACCAGCTCAGGCTCCTGGACCACCAGGCCCGATTCAGTTTCACTGATTTGTGGAAATAAATAACCAAAGAGCAGTCAAAACACAACAAAAGCAACTGTGAAAATACGAAGGTTATGGGGTACAGGGGTAAGGTCTTGGCACTAGTGGGTTAGTGGAAGGGTTGTGACCCATGTGCCCATTTTGAGGTATGAAGTTGTATTTCCAAGATTGTATAGTTTTGTAAACAAATGGCAAATCATTACATTTGATGAAAAAAAAAAATCCAAAGTCACGGTGTTGGCAGGTTTGGCTACTGAGGCCTCTCTCCTTGCCTGGCAGACGGCCACCTTTCACGGTGGCCTCGTGGGGTCTCTCCTGTACGTCCACTTTCTCAGTGTCCCTTTGTGTGCCCACATTTGCACCTCTTATAGATACCAGTTAGACTGGATTGGGGTCCCCCAACCACTTCGAGGCACCCCTTTCCTGGGCCCCCTCCTGCACTGTTCAATGCTGGTCAGAGTCCTCTTCCGGGTCCTCCTCTTCTCACTGGGGGCTGAGTGCTGTCCGCTGCTGGCTGCGTGCCCTCCAGTCCACACAGGCCTAAGGTACACTCAGTCCCAAGGGCCTATGCTCCACCTCCAAGCTACTACCAGGCCCAGGCCTGTTGAAGGTATTGAGAACTAGAAACCCTAAGGGTGTGTCACGTCCCACCTCCCCTTTGAACATTCCCCCTCATTTTGCCAAAGACAGACATGTCTTTCACTTAACCTGACCCTTATTAGGGTGCTGTAAACACCCTTAGGGCACCAGTTACACTTGAAGAGTTGGTTGGCAGTGAGTGCTGAGTAAGAGAAATTAACCCTTTATAAAGTTGGGGATTCCACTATTTGGCTTTCACCAGAAGTGAAGGAAGATTTAATAGATTCACTAGCTGAATATTTAAAACAATTTTTAATGATGGATCTTTTTTGTATCTAAGTGAAGCAGTCAAGTAATCGAGAGGCACTAACGTCACAAAATCATGTTGGCCTGTCAACTCTCGGGATTCAGTGGTGCAGGAAGATTTTTTAAATGCAGTTTGACTTTCACTGGGCACAAATATTTCAATTCATGAACCTTTTGTTTTTTGTAAAATGAAATCAATTCAAAACATAAAGTCTTCATGCCAGTAATGCTCAAAATACAGGTGGTCTGGGTCTCCCTGGTGGCGCAACAGGTTAAGCACAGCACTATGAAGCTATCCAGAGCCACAGCAGCATGGGTTCGATCCCTGGCCAGGGAGCTTCCCACAGGGCACAGTAGACCTCTTCTATCTTGCCCGCTGCTTCCCTCAGCCGTGTACTTCAGTAGATCTGCCTGTTCTGCTCCCCTCTCTGTCTCTGGTGAATCCTCTCACCGCCCCACACCTCTGGCCTATACTTCAGCTTGTATGCATAGCTAAATAAATCTTAAAAAAAAAAAATACAGATGGTCTTCAGAGTTAGCATTTTAAATAGGCTTGCCACCGTAGGTGCCAGGTGAGGGATGGGGATCTGAGGGTTAGGTTTGCTATTCAGATACAGTTTCTAATATGATTTCCATCACAAAGCGTGGCAGTCCTGTTTGTATTTATACGACTTCATATTCTGGATGTGAAGTATATTAAATGTAACTAAGATATATTCTATATATATATGTAAAATTAAATGTAAAAGATATATTTCAAAAGCTACGAATTAGTTTATTAACAGTGAGTTTTTTTTGGAGGAATACTATTTTTTCTAGATATAGTTCATGTAAATCCTTTTAAAGCATACAACTCAGTGGCTTAGGTAAGTTTATGAGGCAGTGCAAACACAATTTTAGAACATTCTCATTACCCAAAAAGGAACCTGTACCTTCCTGTCATCACCCTTAAATACCTGTCCCATAGCCCATGCAACGAGTAGCCTATACTGTGGGTTTGCCTGTTTTGAACACTCCCTGTAAATGGAGTTAAGTTTGTGGTCCTATGTGATTGGATTCTTTTAAAGTTTCAAAGTTCATCCTGGCAGGTTGTAGCATGCCAGTACGTCATCCCTTTTTATTAAAAAAAATTTTTGGTGGGGGTGGGATGGTGAGGGGCTCCCTGGTGGCACAAGGGGTTAAGTCTCAGCACTAAGAAGCTATCCGCAGCCACTGCAGCATGAGTTCAATCCCCGGCCAGGGAGATTCGCACATGGTGCAGCAGACCTCTCCTGCCTCGCCCGCTGCTCCCCTCAGCAGTGTATTTCAGTCCATCCACCTGTTCTGCTCCCCACTGTCTCTGGTGAATCCTCACCCCCGCCCCCAAAGCCTCTGGCCTACACCCCAGCTCCTGTACACATCAATCAATCAATCTTTAAAAAAAAAGATTTTTAAGAAAACTTTTTATAGCAGTTTAGGTTCACGGCAAAACTAAAAGGTGGCTCTCCCATACATCCCCTTCCTCATACAAGCACAGCCTCCCCTCTGTTAACATCCCTACTCCCAACCAGAATGTCACTGTTACATGATGGACATAGATTGCTTTTCTTTCTGACTGAAGAGCCATTGTATGGCTATACCACACTTTATATTAGCAATTCCGTTAGCTGACCGGCACTTGAATTGTTTCTACTCATGAACTCATTTCTTATTGTTGATTAGCAGCTGTCTCCACAAGGCTAACGGACTTATGTGATGTAAATAATATGGTTTACAGGACTTGTGAAAGAATGACTACCAGTGACTATTTTAAACAGTGGTGGAGGTGGCAAAATGCATGGATTCGCGAGTTGGCAGCTCACCGACCCCTGCCACCAGAGCAGAACGGGAGACCCAGAAACACAGGCAGCCAGACTGCATTTTGGTTTGTGGGGGCAGTGGCCACTGGAAGTGGAGCCAACAGAGCCTGACTTGGCTATGGCCAGTGTCCCTGCTGGTGTCTCTGGGGCATGATTTTGGCTGCTTAGCATGGGCAAGAATAGCCAAGAAAAGTCTTGAAGGGAAAAAAAACAAACAAGAAGAGACCAGTTTATACCAGCTAGTAAGCTTTATTACAATTAAATGCATTGTACTTGAGAGTTAAAAAAGACTGTAAAGACAGTAAGTAAAAAATTTGAGAATAAACATCTGGAGACCACAAACTCTCTTAGAAATTGTAACTTTCCTCTTCAGAACATTTGGCTTATTTGGAGACGCACACGCAAGTCCTTTACAGCTGTTGTGTAACCAGCAAGGCTAAGTAACAGTCAGACCCTACATCTGGCTGAACACAATCTGTGATGCTAGGGTGGTTTTATTCCTGCTTATACATAGAAACTAACATCTACAATGAAAAACAAATATCCGTACAACTGCATTAAGAAAATATTAACATCTTGTTCTTTTTTGCATTATTTCTATTTCTGCGTAACTTAAATGACCTTTCATCTTTGAGTTCCACAAACTAATGACCATCCGGAAACTCAGCATTTCTAAAGACTCGACTTACCACGAGCTGGCTGGCAGGGACTCCCTGTAAGCCAACTCCTTTGTCCTCTTATCATTCCTGCTATTTACAACTGGTTTTGGCTTCTGGTAATCAAATGATTTAGACACATATCTGATTTCCCCTATCCCAAGATATGAAGTCAGCTACTTTATATGGAGTCCACGTTCCTTGAGGTGGAGATTAGTAGTAAAGTAAGTAAAGTAGTAAAGTAAGGCCTGGGCAATTTTATTTCTTGTCCTAAGTTCTCATTGATCTTTTCCCCCAATTACATCCTGGTACCAGCCTCTATTTCTATTATAGTGTGTGATTTTGTCAACCAGTAACATTTCCCTTTCTGTAGACTTCATCAGGCCATGTCTGACATGTATGTAATAAGCTTAATCAGGTTCAATGAAGTCTCCAGAAAAAATGGGTCAATTGCTTCTACAACAGAGACCTCTGTGGAGTAATGTACCTGAATGCCCCACGTGGCAGCTGCTGCCCCGCCTCCAGCATTCCGTCATCACCGCTCTCGATGTTTATTATGTTCAAGATGTAGTTACTGAATGAGCACTGAATCAAAACAGAGAGGAAGAACTTAGAAATAGATGCTGATCTTGTGTGTCTAATCCATGCCAAGAACTGTTCTTGGCATTTGACATGTATGAAATTTAATTATCAAAACAACTAAGACAGCAATTGCTTATGTTGGCAGAAAAGGAATCAGAGGTAGGATGAATGACATACCTAAAGCTCTGTGTGACTCTAGTGCACAACTTAGGTAAGAGATACTTATTAAAAGTGGTAACTTTAATTAGACTAGGTGACTAGATTTTCAAAGATTAGAGAACATGTAGCTAAAAAATGGAGGTGGTTGTAGTCAGAAAAACGGTAAGGACTAAGAATTTTGGTACCTCATTTGGCTGAAAGTGAAAGGAATCCTGAACGACTAGCCTGATGATGACTAAGAACGTTCTTGATAGAAAAACCTGGAAGACCACGAGAGACGACACCCATGTTCTAGACATGATGTGCCAGTTTTGTTTTAATGAATGTCTACTCACTAAAATGCCAAAGGAAGGGGGAGGTTCCACTTTAGCAGTTTTTTTTTTTAAACTTACCACTATCTTAGAATTGAAAATAAACTAAGAAGCTACAAACACATGACACTTCATAAAGATTATGGAGCAATGGAGACAACTACGGTAGAAAGTTAAAAGTGGCTTAGCCTTGGGGTGACAAGGACTTTACACACACAAGCTAATCAGAGGTGGGATTACTGACATCTACCAGCGTGAATTCCCGCGCCAATGGAATACGGACCACCTCTGCTCTCTTAACCAGAAGTACGGGTAAGAAGACACAGAAGATGCCTAAATTCACTGCAACACAAAAACAACAGCAAAACTAGGAGATTCTGGCACTGTTGAAGTTTGCTCTTGGTGGGGGATCCCCCTTTACAATGTCTGAATACACTCTCCTGTTTAGAAATTTTTTTGGAAGGGCTAAATCCATAATAAAAAGCTACTATGCAAACAGACTTATTTCAAAACTGGCCCTTATTCCTTCTGGACCCAACAGATCTTGCCATTTTCTCCAAGCTGTACAGTTCCACTGGCTACCAGCTCGAGAGCTCTGGGAAAGATCTCATGTTCCGCTAATTTTACCCGTTCGGACAGAGTTGCAACAGTGTCAGTCCTCTTCACTGGGACAGCTTTTTGTAAAATAATCTGCCCGGCATCCACGTCTTCCTGGAAAAGGATGCAAAGTTTGAACATTATCTCCTAGCCAGAGCAACGACATCTAAAGGCCGACAGCATTTTGGCTCAGACATACTCACAGCTACAAAGTGCACGGTGCACCCACTGACTGTGACTCCGGCGTCCAGGGCCTGTTCATGGGCATTTGAACCCTTAAAAGATGGGAGCAAGGATGGGTGGATGTTGAGCATTTTCCCTGGAAATTAATAAAATCGTAAGGGTCAGAATTTAAAAATCCTGTTTCTGTCAAAGGGATATATACTCTTTTGTTTAGAATCAGGAGTCAGCGGGAGCAGGATTTCACTGGAATAGGTTTTTTTTTTTTTTTTTTTTTGGTCAAAATTAAGAAATGAGGTAAAGGGGAACGCGGGTTCTCTCCAAGTAGGCCCTGAAGCAGCAAGCGCCTGCTCTGCCCAGCGGGACACACCGAGGGCCCCCAGCAGCCACGTGCAGTGACTAGAAGGTGGCTGAGGTGTGTGTGTCTAACATCAGGGGTCTTGAAGAAAATTCAGCTTGTTGCTGCCACATACTATCAAAAAGAGACAGGGCTCTTGCATACTGTCAAAACGTTCGACTTGGAAAGATGCAGGGGCATATCCGCCAGCCAGATGCTGGGTTGGTCAGTTCTGTCTGCCGTAAGTCCAAAGGCATTGCCTGTATTTTATTGCACTACAAGGGCTCTAACTATAGCCTCTTAAAAAAAAAATCAACTCTTTGGAGAACAAATGTATCAGTAGCTCAAATGTGTGCATAAAAAAGGACAACAGGGTGCCATCAAAGCTTTGGCAGAAAAAGGCAATAAAACGGCCTCCCTAGTGGCGCAGTGGTTGAGCGCTGCGCTGTGGAGCTGTCGGCAGCAGCGATGCGAGTTCAACACCCAGCCGGGGAGATTCCCACATGGGGCGGCAGACCTCTCCTGCCTCGCCCGCTGCTCCCCTCAGCAGTGTATTTCTGATCTGCCTGTTCTGCTCCCCACTTTGTCTCTGGTGAACCCTCTCGCCGCCCCACGCCTCTGGCCTGTACCCCAGCTTGTATTTATAAATAAATAAATCTTAAAAAAAAAAAATAAAGAAAAAGAAAAAGGCAATAATGCCAGAGGTTGTGTCCTCTGGCAATCAGACCGTCCTTGCTATCTTCTGGCAATTATAATTATCTACGTTTGCTAAGGAGAGGATGGACGCTGCATTTTGGGACACAGAAAATCACTTTCTCTTGCTTCTAAACAAGTAAAAAAAAAAGTTTCTGAATATTCAGAAGAAATATCTTTGCAATAATGTGAGACAAACATAAGGTACATCAGAAAAAGTGATTAACTCCAGCAGAAAGAAAACTGATGGGTCAGGATGAGGGTCGATCTTTGGGCTAAGGTGAAGGAAGTTAAATTATGGCCAGTGTTAAAATAAAACATCACAGGGCCTCCCTGGTAGTGTAAGGGTTAAGTCTCAGTGCTATTCCCGGCCAGGGAGCTTCCCACAGGCCGCAGCAGACCTCTCAGGTCTCGCCTGCTGCTCCCCTCTGCAGTGTATTTCAGTTGATCCGCCTGTTCTGCTCCCCACTCTGTGCTGAATCCTCTCACCCCCTGCACCTCTGGTCTGTACCCCAGTTTTTCTACATATAAATAAATAAATCTTAAAAAAAGAAAAAAACCACCACAGTAAATATTTCATGATTGGAACTGTCTGGCAAGTCAGGCTTCCTCTAAGACTGTTTCCAGTTGATTCCTTGATGTGACATCAAACAATTTTGCTTACCATTCCATTTCTGGACAAAGGGGCCAGATAAAATTCTCATGAATCCTGCCAGGCAGACTATGTCTGTGGAGAACTCTTTAAGGACTTGGTCAACTGCAGTGTCAAATGCTTCACGACTTTTATATAATTTATGATTAATTACCTGTAAATGAAAAAGATAAATAGAGTCATTTTCAACAAACCTTTACACATATCATACTTAATTCTTTTTGGAAGATACACTCACCCAGGTTCTAGGAGGACAGAGAGGGATTTTAAATACAGGCTACAGGAAAGAGGCTTTTCAACACGACTTACTCTGGTAGGAATTCCAGCCTTTTCTGCTTTATCTAACCCCGCCACGGCAGCTTTGTTGGAGATAACAACAACAATGTGTGCAGAGCTACTTGTCTTCTGCGTACTCTCTATGAGAGCTTGAAGGTTTGATCCTGAAAAGAGAGATAATAAGTAATCTCACACCATGGCCTTGACAAGAGTGTGTCTGCTCTACCATCATCTTTGGCCAAAACATACCAAAATCTTCAAATGGACTTGTAGGTCTGCTTGTACAACTCTGTGAATATGCCAAAAATCATCGAATTGTACAGTTTAAACAGGAAACTGTATGACATGTGAATTACGTCTCAGTAAATAAAGCTCTTTAAAAAAACCACCTCACCCACTTCATCTAAGCAACAAAAACCAAACCCAAACAAAATAAACTCATAAAGCAATT
Organism: Scalopus aquaticus; assembly: GCA_004024925.1. Classification (NCBI taxonomy): domain Eukaryota; kingdom Metazoa; phylum Chordata; class Mammalia; order Eulipotyphla; family Talpidae; genus Scalopus; species Scalopus aquaticus. The sequence goes on along the minus strand of PVIJ01000217.1, from coordinate 222,942 downwards.
ACACTCCTAGGTGCAGCAGACCTCTCCTGCCTCGCCCGCTGCTCCCCTCAGCAGTGTATTTCTGATCTGCCTGTTCTGCTCCCCACTCTGTCTCTGGTGAACCCTCTCGCCGCCCCACGCCTCTGGCCTGTACCCCAGCTTGTATGTATAAATAAAAAATAAATCTTAAAAAAACAAACAAACAATTACACTCCTAGAAATGTACTTAGGAACATACTGCACATTTGAAAGAATATTCATATCTCTATTAATTCTAACAATGGAAAAAAAAAACCCCAACAAAACCCCTCAATTGTTTAAAGACCTCAACTATAAAGCTATGACACAGAAACTGGGGTTCTCATCCATTCTTCAAGCATCTTTCCTCCACCCTCCACCTTTTCCTCTGGAAGCTGTTCACAATGCCTTGAGAAAGTGGAACACCAAGGCTACAGAGAAAAGTTTAATGATTTCCTCAGTGTGCCCCACTCTACTGAGTGTCCACACCATCTGAAGTCTTTTTTGGGGGGCTGAGAGGAAGGGAAGATTGTTTCTACAGTAGAGTCACATCTCACCTGTTCCAGATATTAAGACAGCCACTCTTGCTTTTTCTGACTGGACAGACAAATGATTTTTCAGGGTGCCATTCTCCAACTGGGTGCCATTCTGTAGTGGGGCACCATTCCCCAGCTGGGTGCTATTCCGTAGCGGGGTGCCATTCTCTAGCAGGGTGCCACTCCCCAAATGCGTACCATTCCCCAGCAGGGAGCCATTCTCCAGCACTGATCCGTTTATTTTTATAGTTTCAATCAGATGCCTGACTTTCACACGAGGAGAACCTTCATTTCAAACACACCCAATAAAGAAAAATTACGAATTAACAGCAATGCTGTAAAGCAAAGTTATTTTATTAAGTTACTGTGTACTTTATGCTAAAAATAAAATATGAAGGGCTAAAATGAATAGGTTCGTATTACTTAATATTACTCATTCATACAAACTTTCGGAAGGGTGAACTGTCATTACCTACTCAACAAAGTCACCATATATAGTGGACTCATCACTGGTGGTGTTCTCTACTGCCCGCCGCCCCCCCACTCCCGCCCTAACCTGCATCCACTACCGTGCCGACTTCCTGGTCTCACGGGGAGGCATGTGACCCAAGCGAGGCATGCAAAGATTTGATATAGGAGGTTGAGGAAGAGAGGGCCTCTTTTTTATTGCAACACAAGCTGAAGGATGTGGGCGCAAGACACCTTTCCGGTATTTGGGGAACCTGCCCGAAAATGAAACTTACACAATAAAGGAAAGAGAAGCAGATACATAGTCAACAAGCGCTGAGATCTCTGTTAGCGAATCTAAGTGGCTCTTCTGCCACCATCAGTTGCTAGTGCTTCTGAGGGAGTGACAGTACCGGCAGGGGGCTTGCTCACTGCCCAGGAACAGAGCTAAACCACAAGGCAGTGCTTGAGACGAGGTCTTATTTTCAAGACCAATACTTTGGAAAGTGATCCCAGGAAACCAGAGTCAGCTTCTGGGGAGAGTGGTATGGGGCGATCCCCACTAGTGATGGGGGCCAATTTCTCTGTGATCGCCCAAGGAGCCAGGTAGACTGGGCTTCAGAGCCACTCCTTTCTTGTTTTAAAAATGGCTGTTTATGTGTGAGCTCTCTCCCCAGTGGTAAGGGCCGTCCTGCAGGCACACCTGTTAGTGTGACTGCCACAGAGAGTGCCAGCGAAGAGACAGGTGGTATGGAGTGGGGGCTGTCCGGGTGGGAGCTACACCTGTGTAAGACAGTTGCCATAGCAGTGGCTGGGCAGAAAGGGTGGGCAGAGAGCTTATGAGCCAGGGCAGAGCTGTATTTAAGACGACATACTTTAGAGCAACTAAATAAGGAGCGATTACCTTCAGGACATGCAACCACCTTGCCAATCTCCCAGGCTTCTTCCTTAAGCCGCTCAAGATCCCTTAGAATCTGCTTTGTCTGATCCTTTGATACTATCAGGACAGCTCCAACCCCACAGTTAAATGTCCTGGCCATCTCTTCTTCAGAGAGGTGTCCTTCCTTCTGCAGCCATGAGAAGATCCTGGGGATCGTCCAGGTCTGGGCATCTGAAAATAGGCAAATTGTTTGGTTAACCTGTAGTCTCACATAAGCATAAAAGTGCGCATATGCACAAAGTTATGGGAATTACAATTACATGCAGGGCAAACCATAAACTGGCCTTTTAGAAGACTTTTTGGGATCCAAATTTGTACCTTAGACATTAAGAACATGTTGAGCTGGGATTTCAAATGCACCCTAAATATGACGCAAAACTAGGGTGAGTATACACAGATTCAGAGGCGATGCACACATTAAACTCATACAGTAAGTTCTAAGAGTATATCCTGTTTTCACATAGAATACAACAAAGGTTTCTAATGAATACAGGTATATATACTAATAAATACAGATATATATTCTAATGAATAAATACAGGTAAAGGCCTATATAAAAAACATACAAAATTCTTGAATAAAATAATCTGCATAGTTTTTTGGAATCTACAATTATGGATTCTGACATACAAAAGTTAAACTGAATTAAGTATTTAACAAAGTCACTGTGGACACAACTTTTTATTAAATAATGAGGTTGATTATCAGTTCCCCTAATTTATTTGATTGTATCTGTAGGATAATCAATTTTTTAATGTTGTGGAAGGTGTCATGAGTCTAGGAACCGTCTCCTCTATGAGTTCAGGTCATTTTTACTAGCCGGGAAATGTCCATTTTTCAAAGTTGAGATCAGAAGCTTTAGCTACTATGGTGTTCACTATGTTATCAGTAGTCAAAAGTCAAGAGCAGTATAAAAACCAAGTAGTGGTAAAGCCATAAAAATACAATCTCATTTTAGTAAAACTTCTACAAAGTATTTATGTGTGTGTGTGTGGGGGGGAGAGGCTAACAGACTGGAAGTCTAGTTTCTACAAATGACCCAGCACTTTATGAGGAATGTAATGAATGGTGGGCGGCAAGAGGGTCTACCAGAGGCAGAGCGGGGAGCCAAACAGGCAGATCAGAAATACACTGCTGAGGGGAGCAGCGGGCGAGGCAGGAGAGGTCTGCCGCACCACGTGGGCTTCTCCCGGGCCGGGCATCGAACTCGCATCGCGCGCTGCCGACAGCTCCACAACGCAGCGCTCAACCGCTGTGCCACCAGGGAGGCCCTGAAAGGACGGGTTTATTAGAGACGGGTTTATTACTTTGAGGCTTATCTGCTGCGAAGGTATGACCCCTGCAAGGAACTTCATAGGCTAAGGCTCGAGGAACTGAGTTTCATTTTTCCTGGGACACAGATACTCGTGTAATTCAAAACAGAACAGTTTTTAGGAATGTGGTATATAAACTCTCAACTTCCTGATGTCCCATTATGTTATTTTTAAGCAGTGGTGAGTGACAGAGGCAGGAGAGGCCATTAAAATGTAAAAATTTGCCAGGATGGGCAGTGGCAAAGGCATAAATTAAATTATGCCTTGTCTTCTTTTCCCCCTGATCAGCAGCGTTTTTAGTGACGTGAAGGGGATGAGGAAGGAAACACCTGGTTTAGTTTACTCACTGGAGAACTTACCTATCCCTGCAATGTCTTAAACCTTGAATTGAATGCCACATGCCCTTCCAGTCCTTGCTATTCCAAGGAGGGATCCATTCAGCCCAGCCTGTCTCCGGCACCCCGGCAAGGCTGAACCCCACTGCTGGACCACTCTTCCAGCACACCTCAACTGTTTCTTCACTGGCTTCACCCTCAGTCTCTGGGTTAGCTTAGCAAAACCAACCACAGATGCTTTCCCACATAACCCCTCTCTCCACCTGCCTAGTCCAACTGGATCTACACAGTTTTTCTGTTTCAAGGCTGCCCATGGGAGAAAAATTAAAGAGCTTCAGTGTCTAACTGATTATATCCCATTCTCTCTTACCAGTAGGTTTCTGGAGACAGAAATCTCCATTCACTGTCTTCCATCTCTGCCAACCAGCTCCCCACATCCCTCCAAATTGTGGTTAGGGTTATTTACCCACACACTAAAATGCTTTTGAGCCAGATCTAAAATATACTGGCCTCTTTCTGGTTCTCACCTGAGATCTCTGTTCTGCATCTGATGACTAACAAGCGCCACAGTCAAATCCTCCCTCGGGCCGCTCTCTTCCCTGCCTGCCTGCGACTTTCTCTAATAAACCTGTCCTTTCAGGGCCTCCCTGGTGGCGCAGCGGTTGAGCGCTGCGTTGTGGAGCTGTCGGCAGCGCGTGATGCGAGTTCGATGCCCGGCCCGGGAGAAGCCCACGTGGTGCGGCAGACCTCTCCTGCCTCACCCGCTGCTCCCCTCAGCAGGGTATTTCTGATCTGCCTGTTCGGCTCCCCACTCTGCCTCTGGTGGACCCTCTTGCTGCCCACGCCTCTGGCCTGTACCCCAGCTTGTATGAGTAAATAAACAAATCTTAAAAACGAAACAAAAAACCTGTCCTTTCAAAATGTTAAAAACAAAAAACCAAACAACCCAAATCGCTCCTTGGGTTGTTAATGGTAGTTTTACACGGTTTATTCCTTGCTTCTGACTGTCTTTTGTATTAATTTGACTTCTGTCAACCTTTAAGATGGACAGAACACTGAGGAACAACTTTCTGTACCCCCATCTCTTGGCTGTAACTATTACGATCTGCATACGAGCACCCAACTTGCTTCAGGCTGAGCTCTCTCAACTTCGGCTTACAGACATCTTGTAATGAACACACTAAAAATTTAAAACACCTTTCCACTTCCTATTCCACATGTATTCTTCCTCTTGTTACGGACATTACCATCTATGTACCTGCTTAACAAAAAACTCAAGAGCTTCTTTTTCCTTCTATGTATAAAATGATTTTCAACCCACCTCCTTTCTCTATGCCTTGGTTTGGGGCCTCTTTATGTCCTTCATGGACTATTTAAATGTCTACCACTTCCCTTCTTAACACGTTCCTAGATCCATCTGGATAGAGCTTGAAATTATCAACTCCCTTGGAGGGTCTGCTTATAGCACTTCATTTGATACAAGTCAATTATGTGAGGATTTATGTCTTATAAGCATTGCTAAGGAAGGAAAAAGAGGCAGAAAAGAGGCAGCCCTCCCCAGAGATTAAGAATTTTCTATGTATCATCAAATGTGCACACCCATAGCTTTCTCCCATAATGTATTTTCCCTAAAGCGTCTCTGAACAAAAGTTCCTTTTGATGATCTTACCTAAATCCACCCCGAATTTCGGAGGGAGGGCTCTGGGAATGTTTTCTAGGAGTCCACCACCAGTAATATGGGCAAAGGCCTTGACGTGGCCCGAGCGCAGGACAGGTAACAGGGAGCGGCTGTAGATTCTGGTTGGTGTCAGAAGTAAGTCCCCTGCGTGTCGAGACAAAGACAAAACCTTAGCTTACAAATATAAAACTGAAGCACAAATAAAAAACAATCCTGAAGCAGAAAGATGGGGGTGCTGCAGACACCTCTGTTGCACAACAATGTTCCGACAGCAAAGCTAAGGAGAATGTAACTGGTTCCACTGTAACTCTGAGCAGTGAGGGACTAACCTCACTAAGCGGCTGCTCAGACACTTGAGAACAGGAGGTTGAAATGTGAGTGCATGTACCTAAGGTCTGGTTGCCACAACCACAAGGTGCCCGGGAGGAGTACTGGAGGGAAGACTTCTCTACGATTTTCCTCACAAGGCTAAATCCATTGCTATGAAGACCGGATGAAGCTATTCCAATGACAACGTCCCCTTCAGTGATTCTGTCCAGGCGAGGGAGTTTCTGCGCCCGCTCCATGGCACCCACGGCAAAACCCGCTAAGTCATACTCGCCAGGGGGATACATATCAGGCATTTCCGCAGTTTCTCCACCTGGCAGGAAGATGGAACGTGAGCAGAGAAATCACATCATAGTAAACACCCGCCTACTACTCTCAATACAGGCAACTAAGTTATAAATGTGACTATATTCCATACATTTTCAATAAAATGTACTTAAATAGTTAGAAATATCTTAGCAGCCTAACGGAACTGCTGGCTAAGTATTTTCAGGGGAAATGACGTTCCCCTTCACAAGAGTAAGGCGTTATCTTCCAAGTACGTGTGGAGCTGCTAAACTTTCCTTTCATGGGACGAATGTGTGGCTGAATGTTATTTCTATAGTTTAATTTCAGAAATGCTTGCCCGTGATTTCTTTTTCACCCGCTCTTTATTTCTGAGTAGTATCCCATTACATGGCTGTAACACAGTACTGATCTAGCAGTTTACCCATTTCTTCAAGGTCATCACATTCATTGGCATACAGTTAAGAGTAGTCTCTTATGATCCTCTGTATTTCTGTGCTGTGACTTCACCTTTCATTTGTAATTATATTTATGTTTTCTTTTTTTCCCTGTCAGCCTTGTTAGAGGTTTACCTATTTTGTTCACCTCTTTTTTTTTAAAGATTTATTTATGCATACAAGCTGGGGTAAAGGCCAGAGGTGTGGGGGTGTGTGTAGAGGATTCACCAGAGACAGAGTGGGGAGCAGAACAGGTAGATGGACTGAAGTAGACTGCTGAGGGGAGCAGGAGGTGAGGCAGGAGAGGTCTGTTGTGCCACGTGGGAATCTCCCTGGCCGGGTATCGAACTCCTGCTGCAGTCCCTCTGGATAGCCTGACAGTGCTGCGCTTAACCTGTTGCGCCGCCAGAGAGGCCCTGTTTTGTTAATCTTGAAGAATGAGCTCTTTCATTTTCTGTACACTCTTTTTGATCTATTTCACACATTTCAGCTCTTCATTTTATTCTTTTCTTACTTCTAGTAACTTTGGGTCTTGAGTGTTCCTCTTTTTCAGGTTGCCTTAGGTGTTTGAGTTTTCATGCTTCTTAATGCGGGCCGACTGTAACTGCCTTCCCCCTTAAGACTGGTTTTGCTGTCCCAAAGGTTCTGTTAGCGTCCACCATCATTCTCATTCGTCTGAAGGTATTTCTCATTTCTACTTTGATTCCCTTTTATATCCAATTCCTACTAAGCAGCATGTTCTTTAGTCTCCACATATTTAGTTCTTCCTGTGTTTTCTTAGAGTTAATTTCTAACTGTACGGCACTGTGGTCGGAGAAGAGCACTAGGTATCATCTCAGTCTTTGTCGTCTTACTGACAGCTGACTTGTGTCCCATGATATGGTCTGTTCTTGAGAATGTTTCATGTACATTTGAGAAAAGGTCTAAAGAGCAGTTTCTGGGTGGAATGTTTGGTAGATGTCTGTTAGACCTATTTGGACTACCTCTTAAGATACTGCTTCCTTATTTATGCTGTGCCTTGATCTGTCCATCACTGTAGTGGGGTATCAAAGTCCCCTAGGGCTCATGCATAGCAGTATCTCTCTTTAAGATCTGCTATTGTCTTATGGATCTCTGTGAGCTATTATTGCTACATGTTTGTGTTATGTCTTCTTATAGTAGATCCTTAATCATAATAATGTCCATCTCTATCTTTTATTATCTTCCTTAATTGGAAGTCTATTTTGTCTGATGTAAGTACAGCTGTTTCTGACTTTTAGTTGCCATTTGCTTGTCTCCTAGTCTTTTAAGTCTCCTTTGTTGGTGAGGTGAGTTTCTTGTGAAGCAGAAGTTTGGACTTTGTTTTGAATGCTAATTTTGCTGGTTGAAGGATTCTGACTGGAAGTCTTTTCATTTAAATACTTTAATATCTTTTTCCAGTGTCTTTGTGCTTGCAATGTTTCTACTGAAGAGTCTGCTAATAGTCTAGCTGATGTTCTCTATGCGTTACTCTTTTTCCTTGAGGTTTTAAATATTGTCATTGTTATTGGCTTTCAACATTATTATAATGTGTCCTGGTACATGTCTGCCGATATTATTTTATTTGGAACTCTTTGCATCTCCACATTTGATCCTCTGAATTACTCTATTTCTAAGATGATGGTACAGAGGTCTTAGAAAAGTGGTTTGACCATGCCTACAGAGTCCAAGGACCCCGGCCATGGTGAGAAGAGACGTTTAGGCAGACAAAGTCCAAATTAGACTTTTAAATTATGATTGAAAAGGCAATTTAAAATGTACATAAAACACTAATATGAAATGTGTTTTAGCACGATGTAAGAGAAAATATTCCGTGTAACACGCCGATTATATACCAGTGTTTTTTCTGTTGACATGACTCTTCACTTGAGAACTGAGTAACACTGAAAAAACCAAACAGCAGCCACAGTTGCTTGGCACGTTCTTCTTTACTGACCTTTGTTTGCTCATGAGGAGGAGGAGATCCTGTTAATTCTTTTGTTTTCCTTAGCACTGAAACATAAGGCGAGGCTTTCCTATGTACTGAACAGACTAAAATGTGGATAACGAAGAGTTTGCGCATGGTTTATGCTGTGAATGCATCCTTGTTGGGGGCCACATGGTTTCTCTTTCATTTCTATAGAACTTGTAATAATCATCTTTTTTAAACAAAACCTGTTTTGTCAGTAGTTAACTGGAAGCAGCACAGGAACATATACATTTGGACAGTTCTTTGCATTGGGGCAAACAATTCAAATAGTCACTTTTTAAAACAATGAAAACAACAGGCCATTTCTCTTGACAGATGCGTTTCAAATGATGTAAATACAACCCTCTTGTGTAACAAGGTTTGGCTCGTGGGTGTCTGGCCTACAGGAAAAAGAATTTTTGGCTCTTGGGACAGACTTGTCCACAGAAATGTAATATAAAGAGGTAGTTTCATTCCTTATTCTCATATCTAATATTTCTATACAGCATGGATTTTATCCTTAATATAAGTTTTATCAGAAGCCGTAAGTCAAGCTTCAACAAGTAGGAACCCATCTACCTTAGCTGTAGGTCCAGTAAGGGAGAAACAATACCTACGCTGTCTTTTGAGGATTATTGAGGAAGATGAAGATGGAAATGGTGGCCAAATATAAAAGTAGAAAAATAAAGTTTGGCTGACAGTTTAAGGAGTTTGATTCTGGGGAATCAAACAAACCCTTGCAGAGGGGTTTGAGGGCACCAGAATTTCTTTGATTAGCACCCTCGCTATACCATTTGCCTCATCTTGTGACAGTTGCTCTTGAAGCTATATTGGTACCCATCACATTTATAAGTCAGGCTAAAATACAGTAAGCACGTGAGAGTAAAAGGGATGATCATACCAAGTAAAGCACACCCAGCATCTCGACAAGCTTGAGCGATTCCCTTAACAACAGCCTCAGTGGTATTAAGGTCAAGTTTTCCACAGGCAAAGTAATCGAGGAAGACGAGGGGCTCTGCTCCTTGAGCCAGAATATCATTTACACACATTGCAACCAAATCTTGACCAATGGTGTCATGTCTATTGCACTGCTGGGCAATCTGTAGAATATAAACATCCACATAGGAGAATAAGCCTCAAATGACATCTTGTCAATTCACCAATGGAGACTAACAAATCCTGACACTTGGCTAGCTACTCTGAACACATAAAGACAAAGGAACACTAAATTTGGATAACTAAAGTATCCCCCTTTCTCCCCCTAGAGTAATCCTTTAAGATACAGACATGAGTATCATGTTGATAGAAATGGTGATGTTATAGTTACATGGTTATTCAGTCTGGTTGTCTTTAGTGCCTATGTGAAAAGATGGGAAAAATATGTATTTGATATACAGTAATTCACAATAGGGTCGGATTACCTTTAGTTTAGTCCCAACACCATCAGTCCCACAAGCCAGAAGAGGATCCTTGAAACCTGCTGCTTTCACATCAAAAAGACCAGCAAAATCGCCAAGATCAACATTACAGCCTGTTGGAAGGGAATTACTTGCTACATTTCAAAAGATTAAACATGAACACATAAACCACTAAGAATGGCTACAAGAGTTAACATTCTTGCAAACAGGAGAGACCACTGTGATCAAAAAATTGATCAAAGGGCCTCCCTGGTAGCTCAAGGGGTGAAGTCTCAGCACTATGAAACTATCAGCAGACACTGCAGCATGAGTTTGATCCCCAGCCAGGGAGCTGACCCACAAGGCACAGCAGACCTCTCCTGTCGCACCTGCTGCTCCCCTTAGCAGTGTATTTCAGTAGACCTGCCAGTTCTGCTCCCTACTCTTTCTCTGGTGAATCCTCTCACTCCCCCACACCTCTGGCTTATACCCCAGTTCTTGTATGCATAAATAAATAAGTCTTAAAAAAAATTGATCATGAAAGTAATTAAATATTAAAGATGCAGACATATTTTGAGTTTGACATCATGGTTAATAGATGAAGACAAGAAAGCTGAGGACTAAGGCTATACAGCAACCTTACAGCATTAATTTGGAACATTTTCCTCAATAAACTACAAAGCCCAAATCATTTCGCAGTCTGTCAAAGTGAGTGAACTAGCAAAAGTCAGGATCTGACTTACCTGGTCTGGAGGTGGCTTTTGCTAAAGGCTTAATTCTGTCGACTAGCATATTTCCAGCTGCAATGTTTACCCCAGAGTCCTTATAAGTCAGGCTCCTAAACAATTAAGCAAGCAATGAAGGTATTACCCAAATGGCAAGTAAATCTTAAAATATTACTTAAAGCAAAGACATCTCTAGTGATTTATATAACCCTTAACGTGCTGGGCCTCAGGCACAGATTCTGAATTAACTGGTGTAGGGCAGGCCTTGGAAATAGGTATGTTTAAACAACTTATGATTCAACTGTATCATCTCCATTGAGAACTACTGCTCTAACTTAACTATTTCTTTGAGAAGTACTTCTCACAGCCATTTAAATATGGTGGTATCTTGCAACAACCATTCTGTGTTCAATTTTAGTATGGGAGTGAATACTAAAACCATGTCACCTAGGATTACAAAAAACTCTACAAAGAAATCCCTACATAACAAAACTGGGCTCTTAATGAAATAAAAGGTAATTTTATCGGTTTCCTTATAGATGAAGACAGTAGGAAACAAGGTAACAAACTGTGAGAAAGTGAAATCATACCACATTCAGGAAATCATTTCCTTCTGTATGGGAACATGTTGGAGCGGTACATTTAGAGATGAGGTTTGTGAACTGCACTGTGAATTTGGTAATCCTGCCTTGGGAAAACAAGGGCTCTGTCCTCATGGGAGGCAGAGACACATGAGGAGATACATGAAATTTTACTAGAAACAAGTGCCAGGGTATTGTAGGGCTGAAAGCTTTGACAAGGAAGGCCAAGAAAGCCAGCAACCTGGGCTCAGCTTACACAGGAAATAATATTCTACTAGTTTAAAAGGTTTTCTCAGGTAGCAGTTGTTGTGGCCACTCATTTTTCACCTTTAAAGACCAGATTAGTATTAAGATTATAGCCTCTTGAACTAGGTCCTTTCACTGAAAACTAATCATATTAAAAAGTGAAAAATAATTTTTCAGTTCAGTGTTTTAGTGTTCCTAACTAATTCTAATACTTAAACTTAAAACCGCTGATAAGTAACAGTATAGCTTGAATTAATTTGCTGAAAATTTCTCTGACTGCCCTAAACATTTTTTTTTATTCAGAGGAACTCAATGTATAATAAATATTTCATCACAATATTAAATGTAAGTTCACAATATTAACTGATAGGTACTGAAGAAATCAAAACCCCCACATTCACAACAAACAGTTTATTGATTTTTCAAAGGAGTAATTGTACATGCCAGTAAATGACTAAGAGGTAAATAAAAAAAACAAAACACACATTTCTGTAACAGTTATAGATGCAGTGACAAAATGAGACTGCCAGAACTTACAATACAAGCGAGTTACAAAGTGAGTAACCAACATTTTCGTCTAGAATTTGGACAAAACCAGGAACTAAGATAAAATATTTAAATATACGGCTAACTCAAGGGATACAAAGTTAAGGGATAATTGATAAACAACTGTATACACATAGTCATTTATGCCAGTTTTGAAATTGGGCTCTCATGCCCGGGTAAGAGAAATTTACCTGGGCTGCTGGAGGAACGCTACAGCGCGATAGCCGATGTCCTTCCGGTAAATGGCACCCTCAAACTTTATAGCAGCTAATCCTTTCTTGGCTTCTTCAAGGGCTGAGATGAGATTTTCCCGGACAGCCGTCACCGTGAGGACTCTCCCCCCACTAGTAACCACTTTGTCATCTTTGAGGGCGGTGCCTGCTTGGAACACCTCCAGCCCTAACGTCTGAGCCTCTGAAAACCCTGCAAGAGAACACATGCGACATGTTACTTGCACTGACAAACATTTACACTTGTGAAGTGACTGATAATTAAAAAAAAACCTCAAGTGCATCTTCACAAGGGTTCCATCAGGCGAGAATTAATGCAACAGAACAGTAAACACTTTCTTTTGGAACAGTCTGTCCTGTCTTAGGGCGACAACTGTGTTTCAAAGTCCTTGTGGTGTCACAAATCTCATATAAGAAACATTCCTTTAATGCTAAGCATGGAGGGAAAGAAGCTAAGCCTTGAAGTTTGACTTGAATGTGCAAGGTTTTTTCTCCTCACAAGAAGTTGAAAACTTAAAAACTGGATCTCCCTGCTCCCCACCAAACAAAAATCAGTGAATAAATATCCTGCATTTGATCTTATCTTTTACTTAGGAGTAAATTAACATTTTTTATCATAGCCATCCAAGTAAAGTTGGTTTCTTTTAAAAATAACCAACAGGGTCTTTGTGGTATAAAAACATTCTTATTCATCTCCCTCAAATTAAGAACTTTAAAATCCTGAGACAAATTTAAATAAAAATTTGGGCTCAGTCTAAATCCCTGGCTTCATTTTTCTCTTGGATTATTTTTAAGATCTTAGCGTATATAATCTTACGCTTAAAATAACATTAGACTGTATTTTCTAAATTCTAAAATGACTAATAGGAACAATTTATACCAAGATAATTACTTAATGAAAAAAAAATCCAAATCATTCTTTTAACACTGATTTGTCTTTTCCCTTCTCCATTTTCCTTTTAGCATCACATCTGGTAGTTGCTCATGTCTCGTAATGTTTTTGTAACATAAGGTCATAATACTTGCTGGTATACTGCTATGTCAGAAATAACTAAAACACCACCACAACAAAAAATGAAATCACTACTTCCTCAATCATAGGGAAGAACTTTTGATACTATCCTACCTCTTTTGGGGGCCACTTTATTTTATTTTTTGAAGATTTATTTATGCATACAAACTGGGGCGCAAGCCAGAGGTGTGGGGGTGGTGAGAGGATTCACCAGAGACAGAGAGATAGAGCAGAACAGGTGGATCCACCAAAACATACTGCTGAGGGGAGCAGCGGGCAAGGCAGGAGAAGTCTGCTGCGCCATGTGGGAAGCTCCCTGGCCGGGGATGGAACTTGTGCTGCAGTGGCTGTGGATAGCTTCACAGTGCTGAGACTTAACCCATTGCGCCACCAGGGAGGCCCCTTTTGGGCCATTTTAAAAGACAATTCCTAACTGCCCAATCACCACGTGTGGGATTCATAGGGCAATGAAATTATTGTCTGGACAAGGCAATAAATAGGGTGTTTGAATCGACACACTATTGGGGCACCAAGGAAGGCCCAACTATATAGCCTCATGGGGGAGGGGGTCACAGAGATCTGCCTCTGCACTTAGGACACTGGAACTTGTATTTTAAAATATTTTAAAATATTGTTGGATTTAACATCACTGAACTAGATGTAGAAAGAAAAGGTATATAATTGAAACTTAAGCAACTGGGGTGGGGGGACTATTAGAGGTGCTGACACCCCCCCCCATGGGTTAAAGATCTGATCACAACCTTAAGCTCCCCCAAATAGCCTAAGGTTGACAGAAGTTTTATTGATAACAGCTGACCAACATGTACTGTATTCTCACAATAAAGCTAGAAAAAAATGTTAGGAAAAATCACATATACATTTACATATCTGTTGAAAAAAAATCTGCATTTCAGTGGACCTCTACACTTCAAACCCTTGTTGTTCAAGGGTCAACTGTCCTTTGTAACTCTTTTTTAATTCTGCCACTCAAGTGACCACAGGTGCACAGCAAACCGGCCGTCCCATGTGAGATCACACCTCTACACTGGCCTTGATACGGTTCACACTGATGCTTCTCTGACTCTTCAACATCCACATCATCTTTCTGGCTCCTGGAGGGCGGCAGTGAGCGGTCGTGAACACTCTGGAACTTGGTAAGGTCCACATCAGCCTTCCTTGTGCAGGAAGGGACACAGGTGGCCGTTCTTTTTTTTACATACAAGCTGGGGTACAGGCCAGAGGCATGGGGAGGCGAGAGGGCTCACCAGAGACAGAGTGGGGAGCAGAACAAGCAGATGAGAAGTACACTGCTGAGGGGAGCAGCGGGCGAGGCAGGAGAGGTCTGCCCCACCATGTGGGATTCTCCCCAGCCGGGCGTCGAACTTGCGCCACCGCTGCCGACAGCTCCACAGCGCAGCGCTCAACCGCTGCGCCACCGGGGAGGCCTGGTGGCCGTTCTTTAAACACAGTCATTTTGGACATTGAAACACAACATCCAAAAAGTAGGTCATGTTAAGAACCCCTGAAAGGTTTCTGATGGCCTCACGTACTTAAAAGGAGAACACTGGCAAGGAAGGGAGGCCGAAGGTGCCTCTGGTCGGCGTCACGTTGTAACGGAACCTCTTGTCCCCTGATACGTACCTGTTATCTCCATACCCTTGGCGTAGTCTCCAGGGTAACCTTTACTTGCCATGACAACGGTTACCGCAGCGTGATTTTCAAGCCAAAGAGGCGGAGACATGCAGAGCAGGCCATCTAAGGTGGACTGAATCACTTCATAGAGGTCACTTTTAAGAAGTGGGAGGATCACCTAGAAAATCATCGAGGCGATTGAGAGAAATGGTAGGTCTCCTTAGACATTTTATTTACTGTGAGAAGATACAAGCAGAACTCATGTATATTTCTCAAAGGTATTTAGAGTTGTCCCTTGGCATCCAGAAGCCACTGCCCCAAGGGTGGTGGGTGCGCAGGTCCCTTACACGAAATGGTGCAGTATTTCATACAGCCCACATACAATCCTCCAGAAGACTTTGCATCATTTCTCTGTTACTTTAAGTGTACAGCGTAAGTGCCATGTAGACAGTTGTTACACTATATTGTTTAGTGAGTAATGGTCAGAACTAGGTGCCTGATAAAAGAAAGGTGTGTTCATGTTCAGTACAGGTGCGTCCATTGTAGACCGGTCTACACCACATGCATTTTCATTGGCTGAATCTGCACACAGACCCCTAGGATACACAGGGTCTACACTATTTCAAGGCTGATAAATTCTGAGATTAAAACACATTTTCTACAAATTAACACTGTAATATCTTTAATTATTACCCACTTGACACTCTGGATCACCGAAACGGCAATTAAATTCTAGAACCTTTGGGCCATCCTTGGTCAGCATGATACCCGCATAGAGAATACCTTCACAAAAAAGGGGGGGAAAAGGGTAAGGATCACATTGTGACTATGAAAATTAGCATGATAAAGTTCTAATACTCAAAGTTCTGGAACAACCACCATGTTGTAATAGTAATTAATTAAAGGTGGTGAAACAAAATGGGAATGAAGTTTTGTGGCAGGTGCTATGTCACCCCAAGCACAACGCCCACGACGACCCCACGCGCTGACCTGTGTATGGCACTCCCTCCTGCTGCATGCCGTCCACGGTCCTCTGAAGGATGGTGGTCTTAACCTTTAACAGTAAATCCTCAGAAATCTAGGGGACACAGAGAACTATTTAAATATAACTGGTATGACTTAGAATATCATCTTGTAACTGGGAACAAAGAACACTACCATTTACTTCCTTCCTGAGATGGGATGAGCACTTCAAATTCATAAACTTTAATTCTTTATTGTGAAAAAGATGAACAAAGGTGCAAAATAAGTTTGATTAAAAAGATATTAAAAAATAAATTCATAATCTTAAAAAATTCTCACACACTATTAAGTAGAAATTTAGCTTTATTTCCTTTTTGAAAATAAAATAGTATAGAAGATCTCGAGGTAAAAATTATTACATTGGATTATGTAGTTTTTGATCAGCATGACTGTTAAGTCACCTTTTAATACTAAACATAGATTTCAAACACAGACATCCTTCAAGCTCACTAATGTACATTTTATATGCCTATAATCTTAAAAATCTGAGCCTATAAATTTAGCTATAAAAATGAAATCTAGACAGATTTATAAATTAAAATCATTTTTACCAAATGGTAGTTTCAATGCTTATAAAGTTTAAATCCTGTTTGGGTTGGTTTTTAATCTTTTAATTAAGGCTATATTACTAGCACCAACATAATGGCCATCTTCAGGGAAGGGAATGGGGGAGTTTTTGAAGTGCTGATCTATTTATAATACTGTCAAACAAAACATTTCTTATAAAAGCTGACCAGATATTATATGGAAACACACTATCCATTACGAAGTATAAAGTCAAGAAAAGCAGGGCCTCCCTGGTGGCACAACGGGTTAAGCACAGCACTATGAAGCTATCCAGAGCCACTGGAGCACGAGTTCGATCCGGCCAGGGAGCTTGCCACATGGCACAGCAGACCTCTCCTGCCTCGCGCACTGCTCCCCTCAGCAGTGTATTTCAGTCAATCTGCATGTTCTGCTCCCCACTCTGTCTCTGGTGAGACCTCTTACCACCTCACACCTCTGGCCTACACCCCAGCTAGTATGCATAAATAAATCATTAAAAAAAAAAGTAAAGAAAAGCAAACCACGGTGTGACCTGGTTCTCAATTCATCACACAAACACACTTTTACTGAGCACTTATGTTCTGGCCTCTGGGTATTCAAAGCTGAAAGAGTGAATGGTAATTCTAGACTCTAACTGACTTTTCTGAGTTATAAATGGGTGTGGAGAGGGACCAGAAAGATTTGCTCAACCGATACGTAACTCTGTTCTTCAAAGATTTTTAAAAAGGTGAGTTAAAGGTGACTAGAAGAGATACTTTTCAGTTAATAGGAAAACCAATTTGCTAATCAGTAATATCCTTTACAGAAAAAAAAAAACTAACAAACAGAAAGAAACACATCATTGAAGAGTTCTTTGAGAAGACCAGTTACTGCTAAACTTTAGCTGTGCCTCTGAGAATACCTGAGGTGCTGGACAGTAGGCACCCATCCCCCCGGTGTTGGGGCCCTGGTCTCCTTCCAGCAATCGCTTGTGGTCCTGGGCTGGGGGCATAGGGGCCACAGTCCTTCCATCAGTGAAGCACAGACACTGCAGAGACAAAAAAACTACACTCACCTCACATTTGAAACAGGCTAAAAAAAAAAAAAAAAAGAGTAAGAACTACACTTTCTTACCCTTCTTAGAGGAAAAGTTTTTTGTTTTTTAAATAAAATGGCTTGAAACATAAATACCCCTAAGCTACCAACATCAAGAATCAGATCTTCTATACTTAGTTTCCAAAGAAACTGATTTTTGAGTTAGGTAGAAATAATCAAGCTACCCTCCCTCCCTACCATAGTAAGTGCTCTAAGTCCAAGGTGCCCACTGATCTACTGGAGATGACTGAAGGAGGATGAATTCTTTTTTCTCATGTGCATACCAAATACTAAATGTACACAAATTCGTTTGTAACTGCTAGGTCTGTTTATAGCAACAAGCGTAAATCAAGCCTTTTTATAAAAAAGGGACGCACAGGGGCAGCACTATGAAGCTATCCACAGCTACTGCAGCATGAGTTTGATCCCCGGCCATGGAGCTGACCCACATGGCACAGCAGACCTCTCCTTTCTCGCCCGCTGCTCCCCTCAGCAGTGAATTTCAGTCAATCCATCTGTTCTCCTCCCCCCTCTGCCTCTGGTGAATCCTCTCACTCCCCCACACCTCTAGACTACACCCCAGCTATTGCATGTATAAATAAATAAATCTTAAAAAAACAAAAACAAAAACAAAACCAGGCCTCCCCGGTGGTGCAGCGGTTAAGCGCTGCGCTGTGGAGCTGTCGGCAGCGGCGACGCGAGTTCGACACCCGGCCAGGGAGATTCCCACATGGCGCGGCAGACCTCTCCTGCCTCGCCCGCTGCTCCCCTCAGCAGTGTACTTCGGTCTATCTGCCTGTTCTGCTCCCCACTCTGTCTCTGGTGAACCTTCCCGCTGCCCCACGCCTCTGTCCTGTACCCTAGCTTGTATGCATAAATAAATAAATCTTAAAAAAAAACAACCAAAAAACCAAAAAAGGGCTGCATAGGTCAGGTAACAGTTTCTTATACTCTATATACGTACAGACACCTCTTCCCCTTCAAGAAGTTCTTCAATGACCACTGTTTCTCCAGCTGCTCCAAAAGCTTTATCCTTATAGATTATAAAAAAGAAGAGGTAAACAGTTTGCTTTTAGTGTGTACTTAATTGGCTGTTGCCATTTTCTATTTGTGTTATGAACCAACACACTGATACTGCAATTTCCCTTTCTGAAAGTCTCGAAGGAACGCATGAATGTTTCCCATTTTTCAGTGGCAATGATGTAGCGCCAGAAAGCACAGGTGACGTAATGCTTCTAGGTTCTGACTCTCCATTTTCACATTTGATAATGAAAAACAGGTATTTTCAGCATCACCATTTAATTCTTATTTCTGACTTTAATGTTTGAATAACTGAATTAAAGGATGTTGGAGAAAGCAGATTTCCATATGGCGGGGGACAGACAAAGGATAGACCAGGGACACAAAGGATAAATACTTTTGTTCTCATGAATGGGTCAGAAAGTCTTCCTATATATATAGATCCTTAAGTAGCAGACAAGAAAGGATGCTAGAACTTATTTCATCAGACTAGAACATGGTTTAGCCAGCAATGTAGGTCTTGTAATCACCTCACCTTTCCATAGATGACGATATATACATATATATACATATATAAAAAACAGTATGGTACTGTAAAATTAGTTTGTCTTTGCTAGGTATTTCTTTATCGTGAGGAATGTTTCATAAACTTCAGAGCATTTAGTCAGTGTGACTAGAAAGCGATTAACTTTTTCTGACGAGCCACCTACCTGCATGATGTCCAGCACAGCTTTGCGGGCCTCCTCTTTGCTTTTTGCAACAATCACCCCTTTCCCAGCTGCCAGACCACTGGCTTTCACAACCAAAGCAGGGAAGTCTGCACTGAGAGACAGAGTAAACTTCAGCACCCAATAAGCCCACACAATTCATAAGTTTCAAATGCTTTGGGATTTTGTGATATAACAACAACTGAAAAGTGGAAAGAAAAAAAATTGTTGCTAATACAATTATGATGTATTTCTTGCCAGGATATCCCCCCGTGTTTTCTCTTATAGCTGTGATCACACGATACATACAATTTTGCTATTTTCACTTATTATGAGAGCATATAGGTAAAATCGTTGAAAGACTAAACCAATTGCATAATGCAGATGTGGAATGATCTTTAAGATAAAGATGTGACTATATGAAACCAACATATGTAGTGACACACAGACCATTTCTGGAAGTACACATAAGAAACTTGCTGATAATTCATTCTATTGAATAAGACTGATTATCTCAAGGGAAACTTACCCAAAATAAATAAATAACTTGTTACTTACTGGAAGTATGTGGCTACTAATAATCAGTGCTTAAGAAATACTGTAGGATAAAGAATGAATAAAGAGGGCCTCCCTGGTGGTGCAGCGGTTAGGCGCTGCGCTGTGGAGCTGTTGGCGGAGTTTGATCCCCAGCCGGGGAGATTCCCTCATGGCGCGGCAGACCTCTCCTGCCTTACCCGCTGCTCCCCCCAGCAGTGTACTTCAGTCGAACCGCCAGTTCTGCTCCCCACTCTATCTCTGGTGAACCCTCTTGCCGCCCCTTGCCTCTGGCCTGTACCCCAGCTTGTATGCATAAATAAATCTTTAAAAAAAAAAAAATGAATGAATAAAGAATGAAACTGACCCAACTAAAAGGAATTATACCAGGTATCAGGGAGCAGTGTCAACAATAAAAAGGATAAAGGCACACCCCATCAGCATTCCTTAACTAGTCAGTATTTCCCATACAATAGAGAGCAAATGATGTTTAAAATTTAGAATGGAATAGAGATGGCAGAGGGTCAAGTGATTCTTGACTCTGGTTACTTATGGAAAAAAAAATCACTATCATTTATGTTGTAGTTGTCAATTTGGTTGTGAAAAACAGCATACAACTGCAGAATCTAATGTATCTTTCCCTCAGACTACAGTGTCAAAAAATTTTGTAGTGTTAACAATCTTTCTGCAAGGCCACAAGATTGCATAATGTGTCTGTACAGAATCCCATTTTATTTTGATGTTGGATAAAGGCAACCTACACAGTCTGATTTATTTCCATAATTACCTTGCCATAAAGGGATAAAATAAAAGTGATGCGTGTGTTTAAGTAGCATACAAAATAACTGCCCTTCTACCTACCTCATAATGAAGCTGCAGGCCTCTTTAGCTTCGGTGAAAGCTTTCCATCTTGCAGTTGGGATCCCATGTCGATCCATAAACTCTTTAGCAAACCGTTTGCTGGACTCTAACTGAGCTGCTTCTGCTGTGGGGCCAAAGCATCGCACCCCTGCAGAGGTGAGGTCCCCAACAATTCCTATTGATGGAGACAAGCAACCTTAGGTGAGCCAAGGTTTCTATGGGAGCTTCTCATTCTGAATAATTAGACCAAATCTACATTGAGAAAAGGCAGTGACTGGTGTCAGAGAATGTTTTTCACATGTTATCTACAAGGTATATAAATAAATGCTGCTACCATGTGATTCAAATTCAGCAAGTTTCGCTATATTCAAATACATGGATTATTAAAGACACCAGAATAGAGCAGGATAAAAACTTGTTGCCCACACTGCAAATATGGTCTCTCCTTCATCACATTATTGATGATGCTTGGGGGAAAAAAAATCTAGAATCCATAAATTCTGAGTGTCAAAGATCTTTTCCTAACATAAAATGGTCAGTTTTTTCCCCAATGTAATATTAGAATCCTCATCTGTAAAACAAATTGCAGTAGATGGTCTTTAAGCTCCTGTTGGCACTGCAGTTACTGCAATAATATGAATGAACTTTACCCGCAGCCAGAGGCGCCTCTGGTCCAACCACGACGATGTCAATGTTGCTATCTTTGCAGAATTGAGCAAGGACAGTGTGATTACTGGTTGAAACAGCTGTGAACAGAAGAAACAAATCCACTTCACTTAGAAAACATTTTTTACGTTATCCAAGTGTCATGCTGAAAACTAATCTCTGTATTCTGGTATGTTTGTTAACTCTTGGTTCCCTTTATTGAACATATTATCTCCAACTGGAAAAATCCAGAGCAGAGTCCATTAGGCTAATCAATCAAGTTCTTGGCTATTGCTCCAGTGCCTTAGATGAAAATTCCAGTGAGTTTTGCAAACAGCTACAAAGTACTTTGACTATGGTTACTAGTGGTGACTGTAAACAAACAAAAATCAGAATATATTCAGAAATTTATCTTTTAGTGTCAATCACTCAAAATTTACTTTGACATTCACAAGCCAGAATCTGTCCTGGTGTCCATGGTTAAGCTACTGACATCTTATTTGGGTCCATACATTTAGGATGCTTTTGAGAACATCATAGGCAAAGTACATACAATGCAATATACAGACAGATGAGTTACTTGCCCTCATGTAGCTTCCAGTTTAGAGCCTATGTTTGGTGGTGGGGGAAATATAGGAGACAGACAACACAAAGCAAAAATGCAATGGTTGTTTCATGATCCTAATCAAATAAATGAAATGGCAGCGAACATGATTTACTTAGAAAGTCTAGGAAAGGGATCTTTGCTAAAGTGCAAGTTGAAACCTGAATGAGGAGCAGGCAGTCAAGCTAGGTGTGGGAACAAATAAAAAGCCTAAAGCAGCTTTCTTTGGGAAACTGGCAGAACTGCATGGACAGAGAAAAGAAAACAAAGGACATGAAATAATTAGGCTGGAAGGGCAGGCAGAGGTCAGGTCAAAGGGGTCTGTGAAGCATGTTATGTAAGTTTGAGTTTTATTCTAGGTTCTGTGGAGAGCCTCTGAAGCGGTTAATGCAGCAAATGTGCCGAACATGCCACCCTCTCCATTTTTTGTACCAGTGTAAGAGATAAGGGATGAGATTGATTATGGAGTTAGAATTGTCAGAATTTACTGATTTACTGTCAGAATTTATTTATTTTTATTTTTTAAAAAGTCACTGGCGTCTCTAGGAGCTCCCTCTCTCTCTCTTTTTTTTTTTAAGATTTATTTACTTATGCATACAAGCTGGGGTACAGGCCAGAGGCGTGGGGTGGCGAGAGGGTTCACCAGAGACAGAGTGGGGAGCAAAACAGGCAGATCAATGGAAATACACTGCTGAGGGGAGCAGCGGGCGAGGCAGGAGAGGTCTGTCGCGCCATGTGGGAATCGCCCCAGCTGGGTGTCAAACTTGCGTCACCACTGCCGACAGCTCCAAAGTGCAGCACTTAACCGCTGCGCCACCAGGGAAGCCCGACTGTCAGAATTTAATACCCTGACATTTGTCATTCCCAAAAATATGCATCAAATGTCTTAATCTGTATTAGACATTCATGATTTTTCAATCTATTTATTTAAAAGATTTATTTTTATTTACGTATTTATTTATGTATGCATAGAAGGACTGGTGGGAGGGGGGTGAGAGGATTCACCAGAGACATAGTGGGGAGCAGAACAGGTGGATCAACTGAAATACACTGCTGAGGGAAACAGGGGGCGAGACAGAAGAGATCTGTTGCACCATTTGAGTTAGCTCCCTGGTTGGGGATAGAACTCAGGCCACAGTGGCTGGCAATAGCTTGATAGGGCTGAGACTTTAATCCTTTTACTACCAGGGAGGGCCCCCTTTTCAATCTCTTTATAAGGTATAAAGCAACTCAAGATAAATGCCATAGTGAACTGAATGGGTTAAATACACATCATTTGGAGGTTAAGTATGCAAATTACCACATGAATTCTAAAGTTAAGAAAAGCACTGAATAGCAGTTGACCATATAAAGACAGGTTTTATAAGGTCAACTGCTTGGGTAGGTTATAATTACTGCAGCCCTTCCCCCCACCCACCTCTTTAAAACATGAATTACCAGCATTTGAAATCTTTTCACAGAAGGCAGTGCCTGCATTTCCTGGAGCAACCAACACTTGCTTGACATGATTAGACTGTGCAAGTTTCCAGGCCAGTGTATGTTCTCTTCCTCCACTGCCGATTACAAGCACTCGGGCTGTCATTGCTGTCTGCAAAGGAATTCAAAAGGAAAATGAGAGCCATGGAAAGAAAATTGCAGTCCTATCTTAGAATGTATGTACTTTAGAAATCACAATTTTTAAATGATTCAAGGAGGCATTTTAATTACGTAAATGATATTCTAAATCAATTACTCACGTGTGCAAAAAGATTCATAATTTGAGAAAAATGACGGTGCTCATAAAGATTAGGGAGGTGTTTAAAATTGAGGCAGGCTAGCCTAACAAGCTAGTTTAAGGAGTGAAAAGGTGATTTAGTTCCTTATCTGATAAAAAAAAATCTCCAAAGAACATTCACTCTTCTTTGGGTTTCACCTTTTGAAGGTTTAATAGTCATCAAGTCTTGGTTAAATATAATCCTGATATCTTAAGTTTAGACCCCAAATTTAAAATGTCCACTTTTATAGCTTGAAATCTTAAGAAGACTTTTACCATAAAGACTTAAGATGGGGTGAGTACTCACTGTAGCATGGATGCAAATGGATGAATATAGGTAAGTCCAGTAAAAACTTACCTAAACATGCAATGGGCTAGAGATCATAATTTGCCTATCTCTGCTCTAAGCAACTGGAAGCTATCAGAGGTTCGTAAAGAATAAGCGTAGTTGTTTCAAAAAAACTTTAAATTTCGTAATTTTCATTTCATAGAAACATTTTTCCTTTTATTTTTCCAATCATTTAACTATGCAAAAACCATCCATCTGTCAAGCTGTAGAAAAATATGTGACAGGAAAAATTTGGCACAAGGGTCATAGTTTTCTGACTTCTGGTTTAAGAATCTTGTGCAATATATTAAAAAAATCCTTAGAGAACGCAAAAACAATATCTGAACATGTCTCACTTTAGTTCTTAAATTTTATTCTGACAAATACAGGCACAGCAGCTCTGGCAGTGTGACCTTAGCTAAGCTTTTACTATATGAAATCTGATGTCTTCACTTGAGTTAAGATGGAAGAGTACTTGCCATAAAAGGATTAATTGAACCATCACAATTAGTACAATTTCTGCCACCCATCAGTAGTAAATACTAACTTGTTATATTTCATTACTTTAAAATTTTATGGAAAGTAGTTCTAATAGGAAAAAAGCCAAATAATTTTTACGTTTACTAATTTTCAGAAAACATTTCATTATGTAGATGGCAAATGATTAACAGGAAAAAGAAAAACTGGTACTTCCTGTGAGATGCTAGAATTATACATGAATAAAGAAAGCTAAGTTGATGAACTAACCCTTTATGAGTACTTACTTCGTGTCAGGTGCTATTCTAAATGCTTTTCATGAATTGCATCCCTTAATCTTCGTAAGAATTCTATGAGGTAAACACTATTATTATTTCCACTTTTATAGATAAGAGTATGAAGTCCTGTTAACTCAAGCACTTTGTTCAAGCAATGTGGAGGTACATAGTCCAGAGGAGATGGTGCTTGGATTCTAACAATAAAGATGGTGATCACTGAAAATTGGTGGACGAATAAGAACCACTAAATTTTAGTCTTAGAGAAAAGCTATTTGTTTACTGAACACAGACTCAAAATGTGTGCTGAAATCACAATGTGTCCCTGAAATAAACAGCTCTGGAAACTAGAGGAAATACTACATTTACATTTAGTTTCAGAAGGGAATGAAGCGGGCTGTGCACGTTCCTATACTGGATCACTGAAATAACATTAAGACTCAGCCTAAAAGAATCTGCACCAGGGTAGTCTGCAGGCCTTGGTCCAGCTAAAGTGCTTTGGGGTTTGGGTTGAGATTCTGCCCCTTATTAGCAGGTTGACCTTCAGGGACTTAACTTTCCTGGGTCTAAGCCATCCAAAGAGGTAACTTATAAGAATGAACGGCAAAGCATAGCAAAAATAACTCTCAGACTCTGAAAAACATCCTAGTTACCAGAGGCAAGAGGGGAGAGGGAGGAGGGACAAAGGAGACAGGATCTTTGCACCTGGTGGCAGGTGCATGAAGCCTGGTGAAATGTACCCATAACATGAGTTACATAAACGACCGAAAAATTAATCAAACTTGGGAGCCTGGTTAAGCCATTTCAAGCCACGTGGTGAATAATATCAAGTAGCAATTAATTACAAAAATAAACAAAACATGCTAGAGACACGGGATGCAAAACGAGTAAAAGTGGCAACTTGGGTGACCCTCTAGCGAGTTACTTAGCCCGGAGCGCGAGGACACCAGGGTCGGACATCTTAAAAGTGGGGTGGTGGCTCCCGTAAACTTCAGTTACAAGTGAAAAGCACGCGGCCAACCCACCGACGGCATTTAAAAATAAGGTAAAAATCCCTACAGCCCAACCAGTTCCTACGCTTTGATCCAATTCCCGATATTAGATCCCCCAACCCCAGCACAAACGTGCTTTGCTAAGAAGAGAAATCAGCTTACGCACCTACACGAGGCGCCTCGCGGCCCGCAGGGCGGCAGAAGAGCCGGAAGTGCGGCCTCCCTCCCGGCCTCCCATTGGTGGAGACGGGCAGGGCTCCTCAGACCCCGCCCCCTCGGGCGCGGCCTTTTGCGCTCCAGAGGAAAGCTCCCTGCCTCTACGCGTTTACACTCCAATAGTGCCCGATCGGGTGCCACGTAACATCTCCTTTCTTCCCCGAGAACCTTTTCAGCACCAAAGAGGGGAAAGCCCCAAAAGGCTAGCTGCGCGCTTAGCTAGTGTTTTGCTGCTGGGTCTGAAGTGAGCAGCAATCGCTCTAAAGTCTCGCGATAACGCCTGCTCCGAACGAGACTAGAAAGCACCAGGCGTGGGACAAGGGCCGCTTAGGACTGCCAGCCTATGGCTAAAAAGCAAAACGAGGCCGCTAGCAGGTTGCCTAGGCGAGAGAGCGGGGTAAAAGTGCCCTTCGTGTTCCCCCCACACTAGGGGCGGGCGCTGGTGATTGCTGTCCCGGATGCACCTCCCCGAGGAAACGGCGCCACCCGGGAGTGTTGGAAGCTCCCTTGCCAAACACCTATTTGCCCTTCTTGCTTCCTTTTAATGTGGGGCTTTTAGTGGCGAGAGTAAGCCTCTTAATTCTCCCAAACATCGTGGAGGCCTGGCAACGTACGCAGACATAATCGCCTTAAGCGAGACTGCTCCTGTAATGGCGTCTGCGTCAGTCACTAACATGGCGGACAGAGTCGTGCGCGGCGCAAACGTCAGCAGCTCTACCCCAGCCGCTCAGAAACAGCGGAGGAGAGCGGGGACGTGCTCTCTGATTGGTTCAGAGGCGGAGCGTGCCGGGCAGGACGCTCCCACAGGAGCCAATCAGGACGCCGAGAGACGGAATTGGCCGCTGCGCCCCCTCCCGAGGCATGCTGGGAGCCTGGAGGACTAGCGAGGAGGAGTTGAGAGAACGGAGCGGACGCCATGGCGACCAACATCGAGCAGATTTTTAGGTCTTTCGTGGTCAGTAAATTCCGGGAAATTCAACAGGAGCTTTCCAGGTAATCGCTTCCCAGACTCTTCTGCCCCCAAGGGACCGTTAGAGCCCCAGGTAGCCATCCATGGCCTCTCTTTTTCCGAGACGCCGTCGTCCCTCGCTTGAGGCCCGCTACCGCCCCGCCTGGGCCTGGGATCCATTTTCCGGCCTTCCCCCCCCACCCCCCCATCCGCTCCCTCCCTTCGCCGCGAAGAACTTCGCCCTTTCCGAGCTCCCCAAGACTCTTCGAGAGCCGAGTTACGATGCTCATTCTTGTCTCCCGCTCGGGCCCCCCTACCCTTTCGCTACCTGTAGGCCGGGGTGTCCACCAGGGCCGGGCCTGCTTCCTTCAGCTCCTCCTCCGCCGCCGCCTTTCCCCTCCCCCTCCCGCCGCCGCGGATTTCGCCGGCCGGTTCCTGGGTCCGGAAAGGGTCCCTAACGGCCGTTTCTTGGGTCATCCGCAAGCCGCTTTCTTTTTGCGAATTTCGGGCCGCTCGCGAGTCGGGAGCCCCTAAAGATTATTCGGGCCCCGGTGCCCTGTGGCGCCCACCGGGGAGCCTTTTAATGGATGAGACGTCTCAGGCAGCCCAAAGGAGCGCTGCCGACGGTGACAAAATATTCGAGGCGAAGGTGGACGGAAGTTTTGCCTCGCGGGTAGTTTCTGAATTGAGCGAGTGCGAAGCGGACTTGCTGGGGAGCGCTGGGGTTTTTGTTTTTTTTTCCCTCGCTACCTCTGTCCCAGTTGACATATTTCCCCAACGCGCTGCTTGGGCCGTTTCTGTTAGGCCTTACGGGCTTCGCCCCCGCTGCCTGCGAGGACGGGGGAAGACAGCCGGACCTGGTCGCCCAGGAAGGCAGACAGGGAGGGTCGTGTGCGGCCCTGGGCTTTCAGCGTGGTTACTTTGTGTACCGTCGGTATTTGTTTTCCGTCGAAATGTTGAAGCGAGTAGTATTTTAAAAGTTGCGAGCGAGAGTGACAACGTGAATTTGAAAGTCAGCCGAAGACAACTTTGTCAATGAAGCGGCCAAGTTAGACGAAGGTTATTGGTGGTGGCGTGTATAGCTCGAGTGACTGCTTTTTGCAGGATATATTGTGTTTGTAAGTGGGGGGATGAGTCCGCTCATTCATTGCTTGCTACGATTTGGCGGTGTGCTGGAGGTTTTAGGATGGTGGGGAAAAGCCCTGAACTGAGGGAATACAGTTTTCCTACAAACTTTTTAATAGAGCAAGTAGTCTTGTGGACTAATAAGTAGCAGTGTTTGCTGAAGGTATCTTTTTACGTTTTTTTTAAAAGTCGATTTTTGTATTAGAATTTCTTTTTTGAAATCTTGGGGGGCGGGGGGAGGAGTGGGAGTCCCAGCAGTTATTGATAATCACGTTTTTCCTGTGTATAGAGAAGCATATTTTGTGACATGTGATCAAGTTTTGTGTTGATTTTTCTCCTATTTTATCTTGAGTTCGTTTCTTTTATCAGTATTTTGCAACGTATCTTATGGTTCCATAGGATTTGATTGTAAGAATGTCTTGATGGTTATTTAGGTGGTTGGAATTGTTTGCCTTTTTTCACTGTGATAAACATCTTTAGTTTTGAGGTGATTACTTTTTCGTCAACTGGTTTTTTTTTCCCTAGGTCGTAATTTTCTGATTTTAAAATCGATGACTTTATTTTGGAAAGGTGATTATGTATAATATTTAGGAAAAAGTAAAGTACAGAAAGTCTTAAAAAACACTAGATAGTATTACTGTAGGAAAACTCAGCTGTTTTCAAATAATGTGTAATATGTTACCAGTCTAAAAGCAAATATTTGATTATTTCCTGTTCCCCTTTTCCCACGTACATTTGTTTTGGCAAGGAAACTGGTATTTATTTAGATTTTAGTTACGTTTCTTTATAAATGTGTCCTTTAATTGCGGGCTCCGGTTTTGAATAGCAGCTTTACCTCCTAATAGTTGTGACCTTCAGTTAGGTTTCTGTCATCTGTGTCTTTTGTTGCTCGTTTATAAAATCAATAATAGTGCAAGCCTTAGTTTTGTTAGCATTAAATGAGTTTAAAAATATGGAGCCCTGTGACATTATTAGTCAACAAACGTTAATATGTGATTCATTGTATTTAAAAAGCAAATGTTTTTTAGTAACAGTTAATTACTGATTTTTTTTTTCACCGTTTAGATTTTTATCAGATAGTGGAGCAAAACTCTTTGGTCAGTTTTATTAGCTAAAATTGAAGTTGTTAAAGTTGATCATGCTGATGTTTTTCAAAACAGCATTGTAAATTTATGCAAAAATAGTAAAAATAGCTATGTAAGTGACATGTTCTGCTAAGATTGGTCTGACCTCATGAATTGAAAATTCATTAAGCCAGCTGTTCATTTACTGTTTGTGTAAATGAATTCACTTGTTTCACATTAATTTTTTTTGAAAAAATTTTTAAATAACAATTTCTGATAAGTACAAGTTAGGTGTATGTATTTTTCTTTTTAGGATTTATGGCATTTTACTAACTGATCGGTCTAAACTTGACTAGAGGCTACAAGTTACTCTCTTTATTTAATGTGTTTGTGACTAACTTTTATGTTCCTTGACACTGTTGATGGACAGTGTGACCTGAACACAGGTGCAGCCTCATTGTGGTTAATGTTTTTGCCTTAATGTTAAGTCATATCTTTTTGAATTTGTGATGTGAGCTTTTTTCTCCTGTAATATACGCAAGAAACACAAAAGTCTCAATTTAGATTTCTGGGAGTATTTTATTAAAAACTTATTTTTAAGGTGTTTTATATTTTTGAAAACTTTCAATAGTGTAAAAATGAAAACATACTCAGGAGATAATGTTTAGGGAGTCCTATATGGGACATGAATCTGAAAGAAATACAGAAGTGGTGACATGTATGTGCAGTACAAGATTATCTTCATCAGTTACAAACACTAATTTAGCACGTAGAGTCGTGAAAATACTAATCAATTTTGATGACTTTTCTTGTCAAGTGGAAGGAGTGAAGGCCAGCTTAATGGTGAAACAAATACACCTATTGAAGGAAACCAGGCAGGTGATGCAGCTGCCTCTGCCAGGAACCTACCAAATGAAGAAATAGTACAGAAGATAGAGGAAGTACTTTCTGGGGTCTTAGATACAGAGCTACGATATAAGCCAGGTAAGTTGGAGATAATTAGCTGTCTCAACAATTGTGCTTTTACATTTTTCTAAATAGTTAATAGTACTGTTTCTTCACTGCAGGATATTTAAAGTGCTTATTAGATTTACAACATCAAGTTTAAATTTCAGTTAATTTGCCAAAGGTTTTCCTGTTTAAATCCTTCCTTAAAAATAGAGTTATATTGAAATGTGAGCATTATGCACTTGTTTTGCTGGTGGAATATGACTTTATTTGATTAAATCTTGTAGTGCCTCTGCACTGGGATTTTGAATGCTGAGTTTTCATTGAACCATTGTGTAAACATCAGTTTTGGAAGATACAGGTGTCAGGGCAAATCAGTAAAGATTTTGAAACCCTAGAAGTTTTGTTTTAAAGCCTAGGTATAGAATGTTACCTTGTTTTTGAATCCTCTTTGAAAAGTGAAGAGGAGTTATTACTTGGATATTTAGCGTTTTAAAAATTGATTAAATGTTTGGAAATGAAGGAGATGTGGTTAACTACAAAAATAACTGTCTTCATGTCGTTTTGGAAATGAGGATTGAAGTATTTTTAATTATTTTCAGTACATGATTAAAATAGCAGCATTTAGCCTTACTTAGATTCCTGGTTTTAGCAACTTTTACTTGAAGCATAATTTAGCTAACATACGGTATATAACATAGGTCTTATTATTGTTTTCCCCATTATCTTAAAGACCTGGATTTCTGATAGGTTTTTTCTGGGATCACTAAGATTTATATAATTTGATCATAGCTTTAGAGTAAAGTAGCTATAAACCACTTTCTTTTACAGGTAAGCAAATTGGAATGTTCATGTTAAAGGCTGTAAGAATTTCCCTAAATGAAACTTAAAAATTACTTCTTTTAGTAATTTTAGAAGACTGCTAAGGGGAAGATGTCAGTGTTCTTACAGTGTAGCTTGAGTGTGATAAAGTTCAAGTTCCTTATTGATGCTTTGTTGTTTAGACCTTTGTATGCCATATAAAAGCAATCACTAGCAATTACTGAGCATTTACTGTGTGCCAGGCATTGTTTACTATTTTTTTAAAATAAGAAATTTTAATTTTATACTTTGTATGTTTAACTCTCTGTGGGAGAACAGTGTTAGTAATTTGGCCAAGTTCGTTCATCTAGTGAGCTGTGGTTGATTCCGGATTCAAAAGCACGCAGTTCCTGCTCTGTTCCAGAGCTAGCGTCCTGTGTTGTTTCTTGTATAAACAAGGGTTATGTAATAAATAATCGTTAAAATTACATACAGGGGATTTTTTTATGGAAATTCTAATGGTTGGTAACATAACATTTCTAAGTAGTTTAAAAGTAATTTGAGACTGGGGATACTTTGGTGAATATAGTGAAATGCATCTTAATGTAACTAAAAATTTTTGTGATAAACTAAGAACTAACTTTCACCCAGGCTTTACTTGTAGGATGAAATATTGGAAAGATAATCAGTTTTCACATAATCGATTTATGAGCAGTAGTTTCTTCGGTAACTGTTTAACAAGAATCGTTATACTTTGGTGTTTTAATTTGGAATGTAAATATTGGCTTGTATGGTTTATCTGAATGTGCTTTGGGAAAACATTAGACAAATTCCAATTCATTTCCCTTAATTTCAGACATGAAGGAGGCCTCCAGAAAAAGATGTGTGTCTGTACAAACAGATCCTACTGATGAAATTCCTACCAAAAAGTCAAAGAAGCATAAAAAGCACAAAAATAAAAAGAAGAAAAAGAAGAAAGAAAAGGAAAAAAAGTATAAGCGACAGCCAGAAGAATCTGAATCAAAGCCGAAATCACATCATGATGGGAACATAGATTTAGAATCAGATTCCTTTTTGAAGTTTGATTCTGAGCCTTCACCGATGGCACTGGAGCATCCCGTAAGAGCATTTGACCTATCTGAGACCACTGAGTCTTCTGCAGGTGTGCCAGACCCTCCTACAGTATCTGTGGAGGTATTGGAGCCACATACCTTAGAAACTCTGGCGCCAACTACAAAAGCTGCAGAACTGTCAGTAGCATCTCCATCAGTAGTCTCAGTGCAGTCAGAGCAGTCTGAGGCAGTAACACAGGAACCATCCATGACAAAGATTCTGGATTCCTTTGCCACAGCGCCAGTGACTACAGCAGTAGTACTGAAGTCATCTGAGCCAGTTGTAACAATGTCAGTGGAGCATCAGGTGACGCCTGTGTTGAAATCTTTGGAGAGCACACCTCCAGAGCCATCAAAGATCATGTTAGAGCCTCCCATAGCAAAAGTGCTAGAGCCATCAGAAACCCTTGCATCATCAGAGACACCTGCTGAGGTGTATTCTGAGCCAAGCACATCAACAATAATGGATTTTCCAGAGTCATCTGCAACTGAAGTGCTAAGATTGCCAGAGCAGCCTGTGGAAGTGCCCTCGGAGATGGCAGATTCATCCTCGGCAAGATCACAGGAGTCGCTGGAGCTGCCCAAGACCGCAGCGTTGGAGTTGCCGGAGTCGTCGGTGGCCTCAGCGATGGAGTTGCCGGGGCCACCTGCGATCTCCGTGCCGGAGCTGCAGGTGCCCCCTGTGACTCCAGTGCTGGAGTTACCTGGGCCCTCTGCTACCCCGGTGTCAGAGTTGCCAGGGCCCCTTTCTACCCCAATGCCTGAGTTACTAGGGCCCCCTGCGACAGCAGTGCCTGAGTTGCCGGGGCCCTCTGTGACATCAGTGCCACAGTTGTCACAGGAATTGCCAGGGCTTCCAGCATCATCCATGGGGTTGGAGCCACCACAGGAGGTGCCAGAGCCACCTGTGATGGCACAGGAGTTGCCAGGGCTGCCTGCGGTGACTGCGTCTACAGTAGAGTTGCCAGGGCAGCCGGCGGTGACAGTGGCAATGGAGTTGACCGAACAACCTGTGACGACGACAGAATTGGAGCAGCCTGTGGGGATGACAGCGGTGGAGCATCCTGGGCAGCCTGAGGTGACAACGGCCACAGGGTTGCTGGGGCAGCCTGAGGCAGCGATGGTGCTGGAGTTGCCAGGACAGTCAATGGCAACGACAGCGCTGGAGTTGCCAGGGCAGCCTTCGGTGACTGGGGTGCCAGAGTTGCCAGGGCTGCCTTCGGTAACTAGGGCACTGGAGTTGTCGGGGCAGTCTGTGGCAACTGGGGCACTGGAGTTGTCGGGGCAGCTCATGGCAACTGGGGCACTGGAGTTCTCGGGGCAGTCTGGGGCAGCTGGAGCACTGGAGCTTTTGGGGCAGCCTCTGGCAACAGGGGTGTTGGAGTTGCCAGGGCAGCCTGGGGCGCCAGAGTTGCCTGGGCAACCTGTGGCAACTGTGGCGCTGGAGATCTCTGTTCAGTCTGTGGTGACAACGGAGCTGTCAACGATGACCGTGTCGCAGTCCCTGGAGGTGCCCTCGACGACAGCGCTGGAATCCTATAATACGGTAGCACAGGAGCTGCCTGCTACATTAGTGGGGGAGACTTCTGTAACAGTAGGAGTGGATCCCTTGATGGCCCAAGAATCCCATATGTTAGCTTCTAACACCATGGAGACCCATATGTTAGCGTCCAACACCATGGACTCCCAAATGCTAGCGTCCAGCGCCATGGACTCCCAGATGCTAGCGTCCAACACCATGGACACCCAGATGTTAGCCTCTAGCGCCATGGACTCCCAGATGTTAGCGACCAGTTCCATGGACTCCCAGATGTTAGCGACCAGCTCCATGGACTCCCAGATGTTAGCGACCAGCTCCATGGACTCCCAGATGTTAGCGACCAGCACCATGGACTCCCAGATGTTAGCGACCAGCTCCATGGACTCCCAGATGTTAGCGACCAGCACCATGGACTCCCAGATGTTAGCGACCAGCTCCATGGACTCCCAGATGTTAGCGACCAGCTCCATGGACTCCCAGATGTTAGCGACCAGCTCCATGGACTCCCAGATGTTAGCGACCAGCTCCATGGACTCCCAGATGTTAGCGACCAGCACCATGGACTCCCAGATGTTAGCGACTAGCTCTATGGATTCCCAGATGTTAGCATCTGGCACTATGGACTCTCAGATGTTAGCTTCCGGCACCATGGATGCCCAGATGTTAGCGTCTGGTACCATGGATGCCCAAATGTTAGCTTCTAGTACCCAAGATTCTGCTATGTTGGGTTCAAAGTCTCCTGATCCCTACAGGTTAGCTCAGGATCCTTACAGGTTAGCTCAGGATCCATATAGGTTAGGTCATGACCCTTACAGGTTAGGTCATGATGCTTACAGGTTAGGGCAGGATCCCTATAGATTAGGCCATGATCCCTACAGACTAACTCCTGATCCCTATAGGATGTCACCTAGACCCTATAGGATAACACCCAGGTCCTATAGAATAGCACCCAGGCCCTACAGGTTAGCACCTAGACCCTTGATGTTAGCATCTAGACGTTCTATGATGATGTCCTATGCTGCAGAACGTTCCATGATGTCATCTTACGAACGCTCTATGATGTCTTATGAGCGGTCCATGATGTCCCCTATGGCTGAGCGCTCTATGATGTCAGCCTATGAGCGCTCCATGATGTCAGCCTACGAGCGCTCCATGATGTCCCCCATGGCTGAGCGTTCTATGATGTCAGCTTATGAACGTTCTATGATGTCAGCTTATGAGCGCTCCATGATGTCCCCAATGGCTGACCGATCTATGATGTCCATGGGTGCCGACCGGTCTATGATGTCATCGTACTCTGCAGCTGACCGGTCTATGATGTCATCGTACTCTGCAGCTGACCGATCTATGATGTCATCTTACACTGCTGATCGTTCAATGATGTCTATGACAGCTGATTCTTACACCGACTCTTACACTGATACTTATACAGA
The DNA here is from genome assembly GCA_004024925.1 of Scalopus aquaticus. NCBI lineage: Eukaryota > Metazoa > Chordata > Mammalia > Eulipotyphla > Talpidae > Scalopus > Scalopus aquaticus. The sequence continues at coordinate 188,285 of PVIJ01000217.1, read as the reverse complement.
GGCATATATGGTACCACCTTTGCCTCCTGAAGAGCCTCCAACAATGCCACCATTGCCACCAGAGGAGCCACCAATGACACCACCATTGCCTCCTGAGGAGCCACCAGAGGGTACAGCATTACCCAATGAGCAGTCAGCGTTAACAGCTGAAAATACTTGGCCTACTGAGGTGCCAGCATTACCTCCTGAAGACTCTGCATCCCTCCCTGAACCTCTTGTAAGTCAAAGTGAGATTTCAGAACCTTCAGTGGTGCCTGCTGACTATTCAGTGTCGGCATCAGAGCCTTCAGTGCTAGCATCAGAGGGTACTGTGACTGTTCCAGAACCACCACAAGAACCTGAGTCTTCAGTTACATCAACACCTGCAGAATCTGCTGTGGTAACAGAAGAGCGTGAGATTGTTCCAGAAAGTTCAGTAATTTATATGGCATCTGAAAATCCTGTAATGTCAGCTGAACCCGCTATGTTAACATCAGAAACTTCCGTTGTGTCAGGGACAGCAGAAAACTTTGATTCCATGAGAGCTTCAGGACATGTTGCTTCAGAGGTATCTATCTCCCTGTTAGAGTCAGCAGTAACTATTCCAGAACAATCTCAGAGCACTCTAGAGCTGCCCGCCGTGGCTGCCTCAGAGCTGCCACCTGTGGCTACCCCAGAGCCACCAGCTGGGGCTGTTCCAGAGCCGCCAACCATGAGTGTCCCAGAACCACTGCCCGTAACTGTCCCAGAGCTGCCAGCTGTAGCTGCCCTGGACCCTCCAGCTGAGACTGTCTCGGAGCCGCTGGCCATGGCCGAACCAGAGCACGCCACTCTTCCTTTGCCAGTTGTTTCTACCCTGGAGCCTGCTGTGCCTATCCTGGAACCAGCAATGTCGGTCCCCCAACCTCCCATGATTGTTTCAGAACCATCTGTTTTGGTCCAAGAATCTGCAGTGACAATTTCAGAGCCTGCTGTCACTGTCTCAGAGCAGACGCAAGTACTAGCAACTGAGATGATTTTAGAAGCTACACCAATGATGCTGGAATCTAGTGTTATGAAAGGAGTGAATTTATTGTCTGGTGAACCAAACCTTGCCCCAGAGATTGGCGTGCAGGAGGTTCCGATGCATTTAGAAGACCCTCATGCTGAGGGACACCTGAAAAATGACTTTTATGAAAGTGAACAAGGTGTAAATACAGACCCAAGTATAAATAATCACTCAATTGTTAAAGAGATGGAACACAATGCAGTGTCTTCTGCCAGCGCTGATGCTGTTAGTGAAGTTGGTGAAGGGAAAATTTTGCCTGTTGATGAGACTAAACAATGTACAGTATTGGATACCTGCCCTAGTGTTAGTGAAACTGATGTAGGAGGAACTCTGTTTTCTGCTGGTCCCCTTCCTCTTGAACCGGATGCCCTAGGAACTAGTAAGGGTTTTGAATATGCGACTACATCTGCTCTCAGTTCAGTTAGTAAATATGATGTTGAAGTATCTTTAACTGCTCAAGATACTGAACATGACATGGTAATTTCCACCAGCCCCAGTGGTGGTAGTGAAGCTGACATAGAGGGACCTTTGCCTGCTAAAGATATTCATCTTGTCTTACCAGCTAATGACTTTGTTAGTAAGGATGCAGAAGGACCATTACCTATGAAAGAGAGTGACCAGACTTTAACAGTTGCTGTCAGCCCTAAAGAAAGTGGAGAAGATAAGGAAGTACCTCTCCCTAGTAAAGAGGTCTTGGGTGATACAGGATTTCCTGCCAGTATTGATGATATCAACGAAGCAGATTTAGTGAGACCATTACTTCCTAAGGACATGGAACGCCTTGCAAGTCTTAGAGCTGGTATTGAAGGACCTTTACTTGCAGGTGAAGTTGAACGTGACAAATCTGCTGCCAGTCCAGTTGTCAATGTACCAGAAAGAGCTTCAGAATCATCTTCAGAGGAAAAAGATGATTATGAAATTTTTGTGAAAGTTAAGGACCCACATGAAAAAAGCAAGAAAAACAAGAACCGTGACAAAGGTGAGAAAGAGAAGAAAAGAGACTCTTCATTGAGGTCTCGAAGTAAGCGTTCTAAATCTTCTGAACACAAATCCCGGAAGCGTACCAGTGAATCTCGTTCTAGAGCAAGGAAGAGATCATCTAAGTCCAAGTCACAACGCTCTCAAACACGGTCAAGGTCACGGTCAAGGCGCAGGAGGAGGAGCAGCAGGTCAAGGTCGAAGTCCAGAGGAAGGCGATCTGTATCAAAAGAGAAGCGCAAACGATCTCCAAAGCACAGGTCTAAGTCCAGGGAAAGAAAAAGAAAAAGGTCAAGCTCTAGGGATAACCGGAAAACAGTCAGAGCTCGAAGTCGCACCCCAAGTCGTCGGAGTCGCAGTCACACTCCCAGTCGCCGAAGAAGATCGAGATCTGTGGGCAGAAGAAGGAGCTTTAGTGTTTCCCCCAGCCGCAGGAGCCGCACCCCCAGCCGCAGGAGCCGCACCCCCAGCCGCAGGAGCCGCACCCCCAGCCGCAGGAGCCGCACCCCCAGCCGCAGGAGCCGCACCCCTAGTCGTCGGAGAAGATCGAGATCTGTTGTGAGACGACGGAGCTTTAGTATATCACCAGTCAGATTAAGACGATCACGGACACCCTTGAGGAGAAGGTTTAGCAGATCTCCCATCCGCCGTAAACGGTCCAGGTCTTCTGAAAGAGGCAGGTCACCTAAACGTCTGACAGACTTGGGTGAGTTATTTTAACCTTTAATGGTGGTGTAATAGAGAATGATTTAAACCTGATATTTTTTTTTGTGTGTGTGTCAAATGGTGTATTTTTGTTTGTTTAGCATAGATCCTCATTTTTATGCTTAGCTTGTGTTAACAAAATGTGGAGAAGAGTAAGTTTGTAATTAGAATTGAAAAGACTTGCTTTGGAGTATATTAGAAACAAAGTTTTTAATACTGGAATGTTTTCCATCTTCCGTAATTAATAAAAAATAGAAGTCCAGTTTAAAGGCAAACTAGTAATTGAGTTTGTTTTAATAAGGTACAAATCTTAAAATGGCAGTGTAGGGCTGGCAAGTGTTTGGGAAGGTAATTTTCATTGGTATAATGGGTAATGGAAGTAAATAGGCAATTTTATGTGCATAGGGGATGTTAGCAAAATAAGTGAAATTTTTTAGACAAGTGATTTTAATAATCTTCAAGGTGTTTTTATGTTCTGATTTCTAAAAGTGTGTAGAAATTATTACAACTGATGGAAATTTTATGCAGGAATACCAACAATGATAATAGATAACTTATTTCAGTAGATCTGACATTTGCAGGTTGGATTGTTGGAAGACCTTAAGGGAACAGTGAAGATGAGATTCAGTTCATCAAAGACTTCTGAGTCCTTTTTTTATTCAAAATAGGGGAAAGTACTTAATTCTTAAGTGATTATAAGTCAATAGAGGAGTCAAGCGACTTTGACCAAAATAGTAAAGTTGCCAAAAAATGAGCAGAATGTGATCATTGTCCCAAGTACTGTGGTATAGGTAAGGTGCTGAGGAAGCACAGTGGAGAGGAATGTTCGATTCTGTCTTAGGGCTGTTAGAAGAGTTGACACTAGTACTTGGTCTCAGAATGATTTAAAATGTTGTCAGATTAGAATGAAAAGTAATTGAAGGACTTGGTAATTTTGGGAAATAAAGTGGACTTTGGCAGATATGTGCCTTAAACTTTGGCAAAGTGGTATAGTTGTTTAATGTAGCTGTTCCGTGTCATTGAATGGGAAGGAAGTTCAGCACTGACATAATTTAAATAGTGGGCATCTACTTAACTGTGAGCCTAGAGTGATTTGATCACAGTTGTGACTTGGCCAGAAAATCGATGACTTTAATTTTATTAGTGTATAAAACTTGCGTTAAGACAAGATATGCAGCCTTTTAGGAAAACGGCTTCTTATTTTTTTCCTCTTACAGATAAGGCTCAGTTACTTGAAATAGCCAAAGCTAATGCAGCTGCCATGTGTGCTAAGGCTGGTGTTCCCTTGCCACCAAACCTAAAGCCTGCACCTCCACCTTCATTAGAAGAAAAAGCTGCTAAAAAGTCAGGAGGAGCTACAATAGAAGAACTAACTGAGGTAAGCTAGACAGAATTTGTTTTCATTTTTAAATGGTTATTCCAGTGATGTTGACTCTGGAGCGTGCCAAAACCCGAATTGTGGGCTGAACTGATAATGGCTGGCACCGAGTGGCCAAAACCCGAAATACAGATGTGGCAGCGGCAGAAGCTCTGTTTAGCAGGCCATTATCCGGGATGGCTAAGCTCCGCTAGCTAAAAGTTACTTCCCATTACTTTTGCTTTCCAGTTTTAGAAGCCAAACTGACTGAGGAGTGGGACGGTTCGTTTGAATGGAGGAGGTGTTGAGTGAGCAACACGCAGAAGCTCGCCTACAGTTTCGTTTCCATTCGCGACGTGTTCACTGATCGCCACGAGTGTACTGCATATACGCAAAGACACAGACAATCTTCAGAAATGATCTTTTGCCACCGGAGCTTGGAAATTAATGAGAATAGCTGGCCATTGCCTGAAAGGAACTTCTTTCGCATCAACATTTCGGGTTTTGGCTGTTTGGTACCAGCCATTGGTGATAATGGCCGGCCATTATCAGTTCTTCCTGCGGTTCGGGTTTTGGCAGTAACATATTTTAAACACACTTTTGTTTTTAAAAAAAAAATTGATCTTTTCAATTGAGGCTTTTCTTGGCTTTGTTTTATTATTATTTGGGGGGGGGGGGAGATGCTGAAATATTGCTGCTAGGATCCAGAAATACCACAATGTTTTGTATATTGAAACTTGTTACTGGCTAGCCTTATGCCAGCCTGCAGTTGTCAATATATTCTCTTCCCCCTTGATTACAAGCTTGATATACTCTGTGTTTTTGGCTAAATGAGCTTTTTATCCTGTTGTAATATTTTCAATTGATAATGGATGTGGCAAATTCTATTGCTTGTATAGAGGCAAGTCCTACCCAGAATTATTCTGACCTTTTATAAAGCCAGGTAATGGAGTCTGTTCCTTTGCTTTTCCAGAAGGAATTAATTTTGCTTTATGTGTCAGACCTCATCAGTTGCTCCCTCTCCATCATGCCTTATTTACCATTCTTGAGATCTGTTCCTTTAGAGACTTAAATGACAAATACTTATGGAGAGACATGTTACCAACCAGTTACAAATATTTGAAATCTTTTATTTTGCCATACATTTTGGTATCACAGTTTCTTAATCTGTTTCTTCACTTAGACTTACTACAATATGAATTGCAACTTCTCTTAAAATTAAAGGACCTACTAAAGACTTGCTCACTTATCAAATCCAAGCTCCTTATCTAAAAAAAACCCTTGTGAACACTTAGTGTTTTCCTGTATGTTTTTAGCTTTATCTTCAGCCCTTTTTGTCCCTTACACTAAGTTTCTTTTCAACTTTTTTTTACCACTACTTGACTAATATGGCTTTTTTCCCCCTTCCTTTGCCAATCTTTGTCCTTAACCATGAAAATCTGGCTTAGAACTCTTAAAGGTCTATCCCTTGATTATTAGATTCTGCCTGATTCTATTCTGTCTTAAGCTTTTGTTCCCTCAGCACTTATGTATTCAGTTTGTATTATATCAGTTTGCACTTGTTAATTAATTGTGTTGCTCTGTAAAAGCGTTCTTCAAAAATTTCATGTGTATGAATTCCGTCTCTTGAACTAGATTGTAAGCTCCTTGGGAGCAGGGACCATGTCTTCTACCTTTTTTTTTTTTTTTTGTATTTCCTGGACAGTGCCCAGTACAGTGCTCTGCACATAGTAGGTGCTCAATAAATGTTGTTGACTGACTGACCAGTTAATGTGCTTAAATAGTAGCTGATAAGCTCAGTTAACCTATTTTATATAACCTATCATTAATCTTAATTTTTGAACATCAATTTTATGTGGTTTTTCTTTAAAGAAATTGTTATTCTACAGAAAGTGTAAGATTTACCTTTTGTTTGTTTTTACTTTTTAAGAAATGTAAACAGATCGCACAAAGCAAAGAAGATGATGATGTAATAGTGAACAAGCCTCATGTCTCAGATGAAGAGGAAGAAGAGCCTCCTTTTTATCATCATCCCTTTAAACTCAGTGAACCCAAACCCATTTTTTTCAATCTGAACGTGAGTATCAGTGTTTATGGATTGATGAAACAGCACAACTTACGGAACTGTTTAAACAAAATTCAAATGGGATTTAGTTTCTAATTTTCGGATTAAGTACTGTGAGAACTAATGGAAGTATTTTTTTCAGGTTACGTTAAAAATACTGATTTTTAATTAGATACTTTATTTTTTAGATTGCTGCAGCAAAACCCACTCCACCAAAAAGCCAGGTAACATTAACAAAAGAATTTCCTGTGTCATCTGGATCTCAGCATCGAAAAAAAGAAGCAGATAGTGTTTATGGAGAGTGGGTTCCTGTGGAGAAAAATGGTGAAGAAAACAAAGATGACGATAATGTTTTCAGCAGCAATTTGCCCTCTGAGGTAAGTAAGAGGTCTATTACGTATTTCTCCTTTTTTATACCTGAATCTGCCATTTTATTGTTATTTTATATCTGATTTGGATTCTGTTTCACTCTTCTTAGGGCCGGGTTAAACGGCAGGGCCGGGTTAGACGACAGATGAAACAACCCGCAGCTTCTCATTTGACAGTAACTCGATGCAATTCACTTTGTGGAACCAAGCCACAAAGTGAAAAGCATCGAATTGCAGAGAAAAGTGTTATCACATCCCTACCCGACATTGGGCCCTCCTTGCACTTGTGGGAAGGTAGCCCAAGGTACAACTATTTAGCATCACGTTTTGCTTCAAGGCTCTATAGCTCTAGATTTTGGTGGTAGCAAAATTACTGGGCGGAGGGATTGAGTGGAGAGAGGCAGATCCTCAGGTTCAACACAAGAACTGGATTGGAAAAGGTCATTGTAGGCTGTTGTGAGCATCTTGGATACATACATAGCCCATTGCCCTTAAATGATGTTTCTTTTTTTATTACATTCTGGGTTTGTCAGATAGCCTTCAATTTTAATAATTTTCCCTTCTCTGTGCTACCTTGGCCCTTTTGAATTCTTGTGTTTAACCTAATGTTCAGCCTTGGTACTCCATTTCCCTTCTCCTTTCCCTTTTTGCTACTGTTAAAAGTTGGAGAAGTGGAATTTACACCTTGAAATTTCCAAGAGGCTATAGTTGTATCTTGTCAAAATGACGCAGTAATAACACCAAGTGTCAAAACAACCCCATTAAAATGCCGCCTGATTAAGTAATGTGCTGCTAAATATAGTGCACATGAAAACAGCAAGACTGTATATATATGTAAATATATATATATCTGTATCTTTGTATGTATCTCTGTATCTGTACCTTTGCTGTATCTTTTAATAAACAGTTTACTTTTATTTAACTTGTTGTGCAAAATCACGCTTGGGGGATCTGGGAGGGTGGAGACTTATTAGGGGTGGGTGGGAGTTTTAATGATATAGACTAGTGATCACCTCTTGCCCTTGGTTTCCAGATCCCAGATATTCGTCCAAGGACTGGACTAGATAATTGCTACCCTAGCGGCGTGGGGGCTTCTGTCCCACTTTACTTGCAGTCCTGGGATATGTAGGTCAGAAAGACCTGTGCTCTTCCCCTTCAGGTTCCTTTCATTGGCCAAATCATCTTCCACTAAACATCTTCAATGTTACAAATCCTGTTATAAAATCAGAAAGTGAACAGAACCCAAATCAGAAACCTGTTGATGGCTTCCCCTCGCCACCCCCCGAGCTGTTCATGGGCAACATTTTCACTTTTACTTTTTTGATGACCTGTGGCATTTTAAAAGGGAGCAAGTTCTGTGTGATGAAGCTGGGCGTGGTAACTAGCCAGTGCAACTTACAGACATGGCAGTGATCTGAATTTACGGGGGCTTCAACAACTGAAGCAAAATATACTATCACCAGTGAGGGAGAGAGAACTGGCTTGGCCAGTATTTTAGTGAAATGAATAGCTCAGTTGCTATTCCCTAAATCAGGCTATCTGCACATCCCAAGAGGTAAAGCTTCAATTGACATTTGCCACTGACAAATCTTGAGGTAGTTGAATATAAACCATGGTGAGAACTGAATAAAACTAAGAAATTCTGATACATTTGCTTTTAGTAGTTCCAGTTTAGATGTTAACAAAGGGTTGGGACAAGACACAGGGAAAATCTGTATATGAGAAAAAAATTCCAGTGGCGTGGAGTCCTATTGCAAAGTTCCAAGGAGTTTTCCTGAGAAAGATAAGTGACCAAAACTATTTTAACTAAAGTTGAAAATGGGGAAAGTGTTTAGTAAATCCTGATTATGCTTTTTGATTGAGAGTTTATATTTGTGAAATTCAGCCATTTTCATTCCTAACACTGGTCTTTTCTGCATCAAAAATGATTGTCAGATTTTTATTAAAAGTTGGAATTCCCTCAAATTCCAGGGGAAGGTCTGTACTCAAATTTTACCAAAAAAAAAAAAAAAAAGTTAAAGTAGGAGGAAAAAAATTATATTCAGAAGACCAAGTGAAGTAGGTGTCTCCTGTTTGAGTATACAACTATTGATGTCTGAACTCTAAGCTAGCTTTTTTAGATTAGATTCAAAAGCTATATAGGTCAGTTTTAATTCTAAACAGTCAAGATTTTAGGAAATGGACAGGATTGTGGTTTGCTTTCACATCTCTGTACATTTTTATTAAGCAACATTATTAAACACCTAGAGGACATGTTCACAATATAAAATGTTGTAGTATTTACTGAACTTTATACCAGTGTTTGTGGGTCACTACTGGTGAAATGATGGGTGTATTGACCCTTTTAATTCCCTATAAGGGGTTGTGAAATAAAGGCTTCCTAGAATAAAAGGAAAGTATTTTTTTTACCTATCAGTCTTTTTTTATTTTAATATAATTTAATGATTATTTTATAAAACACACAAAGATTACGGATTTGGTATCTCTAAGGACCAAATGAGCTTTGATATAATCCTTAACACCAGCACTTCTCTTGCACGTGAGTGCTAACTGACAGAAGGATGAGGGCGTAGCGTGGATGGAGCAACATAAATCCGTATCTTACGGAATACCAGCTCCTCAGACTGTGCCTTGCTGGCATAGATAGCACCGTCTTCCTGCTCAGTGCCAGGCGGCAGCGTCCTCAGTAAGAAGTGACTGCAGAATTGTAACCATGTTTCTGTGAATTGTGATTTATAAACAAATCAAGAATGCTGGAAAACTAAAGTTCAAAAAAATTGTCCTGGGGTCATTCATTCTTGGTAATAAAGTTAGCAAAGGCATATTGGGTGGAAGATTTAATGTAATCTTCGACATAGAATTTCCATGGGTTTATTCTCAATCATAAATGTTTTAGATGTTGAGAAAGACCTCTGTTAAGGTCTTCTGTAAGGTGATTTGCTCACATGCCAAGATGATTTTTGTCTCCAGCAGTGTGCTTGGTTTATATTGTTGAAAATACGTCCACATTTCCATGGAAATAAGATTTTTATAAAAATCTCTCTAAAGTTTAAGAAAGCTAAGTCCCTCAGGGAAAGATAAAATTTTTAATTGGAAATTAAATACATAGGGTCTGGCAGTGCTAGAATTTGTTACATACAGCACTGTTCACTCGTTTCTAGATTCTTCCAGGTGATTAGCACCGAATTTCATTGACAATTTCAATAGATTACCTTTTTTTCCCACTATTATACTTTTATTTCACTCTTAAATTTTATTTAGACTAAACATGTAAGTTAATAGTTGCTCTAGATAATTTTATATATCAAGAAGATTAATAATTCACTTAAAAGTAAACATTTGTTTAGTGTGGCTTTTGTTTTTGTAGTCACTTTTCTATTTGGTTTTGCTAAATATTTTTACATGTTTTATGTACAGGTCAAACTTATAACTAAAAATTTTCTTTTATATCTTTTAATTTAGGGTGTCTGCAGTTACCTAGGTAGTAAAGAATAATTTTTATGTTACAGGAACTTTATCTTGAGTATCGCCATCTAACAGTTTTCTTCAGCTCCATTAAAAGTCATCTTACTACCTTTCAAAGGAATACTTAACTACTGTTCTATGTATGTAAACAGATGGCATCATTACAAGGGGAAGCAAATCGAATAAGGATTCTTTTGAATGAGAAGTATTTAGCGGGTATACTACTGTAACTTAGGTCATGAAATGTATGTTATATGTTGTCAGTGATTTGTGTATTTCATTATCCTGACATCTTTTGAGGTCATAAAGGAAGTGTAGTATTCTATTGTTGAAGTAGAGATTTGAAATAACTTGGATAGGATTTTATTAATATGACTGGAATTATAATTCAGTACACTTTTGTATAGATTTCACCTTTTAGAAAAAGCCCCAGCCAAAAGGAAATCTTATTTCCCCCTTTATAGTACTTAGAATATTACTGGCAATCGTAATTAAACTTTGTACATGAGGTAAACCGTCAATACTGTTATTAGTGCATACAATTGGCATGTTGGTCAAAACTCAGTAACAGTATTGTATATGATTTAAGATTCTCATTTGCCCATTTTTTAGAAGGGCTTTTTAGTGTCATTGCTACCTTTCACACATTCCTGTTTCTGAGCAATATTTAAAAGACAAAAGCTCCACTATATAGTGTAGTCTAATATATGCTAAATGTACATAACACCCTACTAGTTACTAGTAGTAACTAGTCACTGAAACATCCGCTCCTAATTGCAGTAGGCATTTTTCGAGCACTCCTTTGCTGTGACTAAAGAAAATTGTATTGAACAGTGCCGTGTTATCTCTGAAGGGTAGCTGTGATATTTTGAGTTTTAATAATTAACATTTGGTTTAGTCCTTAATTGCCTTGGGGCATTATAGTTGATTTCTTACGCATTATTGCATATCCTGAGTTACCTTGAAAAGCTGGCAACATGCTTTTTGATGCAAACCTCAGATGATCCTTAAGAGGTTAAGATAATCCTGATTCTATTTTTTAGTACATTCAGGTTTAAGAAATATGAATATGAAATTGTTATATTACTGTTGGGTAGTACAGTTCTGACATGAACTTGCAGCTCACTTGGTAAGCCTGCTGGAGAATGCATGAAGTTGCATTACCTCAGGAAAAAGCTAGTTGTAGTTTTAGCTAAAAAGTAATTTTTTATCAAGGTTGCCAACTTATTAAGATTCCTTTCAGAGTGAGATGTGAATTTAAGGTAAAATAGAACTTAAAATTGGAATGAAGTTTCATATTGGGAATGTATGATGAGGTATTTAGGTTATCTGCTTACTCAATGAAGGCTTAAAGAGAAAAAAAGTATAAAAATATAAAATGTCTGCAGAAGAATGAATTCACATATGTGGGTATATTCGTTTGCTTTTCAGTGGGACAGTTTTTTTTTTAATTGTTATTTATGTCTTTTACATTTTGTATTCCCCTTGGGCAGCCCACCACCAATTCACCCGTGATCCATCTCCATGGTCCCCTGTATTCTCCTCTCTTCAGTGGGACAATTTTATTGTTTTCAGAGCAATCTTAAGTACATTTTTATGCCTCACTTAAAATATCTCCTATGAGTTTAGACTTTTTAGAATAAAATTCTTAGTACCTAAACACCCTAAAATTTACAGATTGCTGTGAAACCTGGAGTCATCCTGGCACGGTTAATGTGACAGTATGTGCAGTTTGGTAGGCCTAAAGACATCTGTAATCATATCTGACAGTTTCAGGAAACGTGGTAGAAATTTCAGCCTTAAATATCTGTGTTCCCATTTAAATTTCCAGCATTCAAGCAGAATTTTAAATCAAAATTGAATAATTTTTTAATGTTTTGAGTCTGACTTACACACCAGAAATGTTCTAGTTAGCATGCATAATTTACTAAGTTGCATAAGAAATCAAGATCTTTCATAAGATCTGTAAACATTCTAATAAAATTACTGAATAAATTGAGCTTATTTTCCCTTTATTTTAAGAAGGCAGTATAAAGAAAATACTTTGGTCTTTGGAAGAAAGTATTTAGCTAAAGGGATATTAGTAGGTGATTCAACAAGTTAACAGTGATGCAGTGAAGGCATGAAAGGGACGATTAGTAATCCTTACATAAAAGTATTCTCTCAGCCATAGACCTTTCTCTGCTTTAAAACAAGTTATTTCATGTGTCACACATAATTGAATTGCAGTCTTAGCTTTTAAGAAAAATTCCCAGCTGTCAACATGCGTTACCTACTAATCATTCGATGTGTATGAATAAAGGAAAGACCAAAAATTAATTTTCTTGGGTGAAATAACTAGAAAATCTTAAAGGCGTAAGTTATTAAAGGAAAAATAGCAAAAATTGGTGAACTGATAAAAATCAGCCAGAGCTCTTAATTTTAGAATAAAAATATCATCAAATACTTACTTGATCAGTTTTCCTTCTGTGTTGAGCCTTCACAAATCTGACAGTTTGCTCTAAACATAACCTTAAATTAAAATGTATATAAACTGAAGATGCAATTATATAGTAAGTATATTAATTGAAGAGATTGCGTTTATAAGATCAAACTAAATCAGTGAACAACCGCCAGAAGAAGAAAAGATGTGCAGATGAATAAAGCAAAGATAATTAATGATAGTGGCTTTCTGCTTGCTTGAATAAGAACCTTACTGCTTTTGAAGGTTATGTTGATTAGGATAAAATGAAAACTCCTAAGTAGTAGTAAAATTAATAGTAAAAAAATTTGAAAAACCAGTTTGCTATCAACGACTTCATTAGTGAAGGCTAGAGATAGTTAACTTCTCAATGGAACTTTTTATGATTGTAATTTTATACAGTAGAAAATAGAATAAAAGATTGTGGGTGAGTGTAACTACTGCCTTTTTTGGTACTTTTACTTTACCTTAATCCTTACCTGCTTTTCAGGGTTAACCCTTTTGAGTCTTCTCTCCACAAGATTATTAATATATGATCTTTACTTTGTTTTTGACACGTAGCAGTGAAAGAGTACTTTTTGAGATTTAGGGTTTCTATTGTAATTTGAGATAATTATCTATGTTCTCTTCCTTAGCCTGTGGACATCTCTACAGCAATGAGTGAGCGGGCACTTGCTCAGAAAAGACTCAGTGAGAATGCATTTGACCTTGAAGCCATGAGCATGTTAAATCGAGCTCAGGAGCGGGTATGTAGCGGTTTGAATGGCCACATGAAATTTTCACTAACTGGATGGTTGTGACATAAAGTCTGTGACATATTGTCGAAAAACAGGTCCTTGAAAACTAAGGAAATTATTTTAACTAGGTAGCTTATTTTAAATAAAAGTGATTTGGGTCTTGACCATTCATTAAATGTTTTTTGTGTCCTGGGGGGCAGGAACTGTTTCTTGAAAGAATAAGAAAATTTCCTGTCCCTGTAGGAGTTTGTAATTTGATGTATAAAAATATCCTGTGTTCCCACTTAACCTGTGAAGTATAGGTACTATTATTAGTTCCTGTTTTCCATCCAGGGAAACTGAGGTGTAAAGTCACAAAACTAAAGTGGGGGCCGTGGGCTTCAAAACCAGACAGTCTGAATCCAGAGTCTATGTTAACAATGGGCATCTCCTTTTCTTCTTTATTTCTCTGTTGGTGGAGCTATAAGGAACAATTAATACAAGTTTAGACAGATAGGAAAATACATAGTTTGATAATACCATGTTTTCAGTGATATACTTTGAGAGATTATACTTTGACAACTGATATTTAACTGTCACAGTAAATGATGGTGATTGATGGTAGTGTACTTTTTAAGGAAAGCTGTTTTATGTGTTTGAGCAATTTGCTGTTTTTGTTACTTTTTAGGCATATATCTTGAATTTATTCTGGATTTATAATGCCTCAGAGGAAGTAATTAATTAAAAACTAATGTCAGACTGTCATGACATTTATTAGAATTCCTTTATATAAGATACTTTTCAAGGCCTTGAGTCTTCTCCCTACCTAACAAGTTGGTGGGCATTCTTTGCTTTGTGAACTCTGATCTGTAGTTTTCATGTATCATGTGATACTTTTGAAGAATTAATGTAATAATTACGCTTCTTAGAGAATATATTTAAGATCTTGTTATATTAACTGGATCTGCTGAATGCCACTAAACTTTCGTTTGGAATGTTTAGGAAAACAATTTTAAATATGTATAAATTCAGTATATTATAAGTTGAGTATTTAAGTCTATTAGCCTTTTCAGAACTAGGTAAACCATTACATTTAGTCAAAAAAATTGTTAACACCAATGGTGTTTTAACTAGATAAGTAATTTTAGTCAGTTGGAACTACTCCTGAACATCTTTTTCCCTTCAGATTGATGCCTGGGCTCAGCTGAACTCAATTCCTGGCCAGTTTACCGGAAGTACAGGAGTACAGGTTCTGACACAGGAACAGTTGGCCAATACTGGTGCGCAAGCGTGGATTAAAAAGGTACACACACATGCACATACAAAATTGTCCTGAGTATGAAGTGAAAATTTTTTTAGGAAATATTTTATTAAAAGTTCACTAAAGTTCTAACCGGGGTTTTGAGTAAATTTGCTGTGTGTATGTAATCCAGGATGGACACTGAAGATGGACCTGATTCGTGAGACAATGGCAAATGCAGAAATGTGGCTCAAGGGCCAGTCAGTTTATCTCCTGAGTTATTTTTGTTATTGCTATTGCTGGTTTTGTGGGGGTGGTCTTTTTAAACTGTATTTTGGATGTTAACAGTGTATCTCAGGTGCTGTTCAGAACATACCACAACTCCAGTTGAACTACTAATCTAATGATTTCAAAGCAGTGGTTCTCAAATTTTTTCTCATCATGGGATGCTTTATTACAGGTTTATTTTTGGTGGATCACTGCCCCCAAGAGCCCTTTACCACCCTTGTTTTCCATTCCTCTGCCCTTTCCCCTTCCTTAGTGCCTGTGCCCTCCTGTAAGCTTCCTAGGCCCCATTCCCTATCCCTCCTGTCATCTCTAGCCCCAGGCTCCCTGTGGTTGTCAGCTGTGGTAACAGCAGGTTGTCGGGAGACCCCAGTATTAGCCCTGCATGTGCTGATCTTGCCATGGTACAGACTGGACTGCAAGGCTGCGGGGAGGATTCCTGGAGCAGATTGGGGTGGTCAAGGGTGATAAAACGGGTGGGTTGGGAATGGGAAGTACTATCTGTGGACCATCATTCAGGCCCTGGTGGCCTCTGGTGATCCACAGGCTCAATTTGAGAACCACTGACTTCATGAAAAGAACAGGTTATGTAAGACCCAAATTCAAGGGAAGGATGGACGTCTCATGCTGCGGAGATGTAGGTGCACCTGGTTTCACGTTCCTGCAGTGATACCTGTGAACTCCACCTACGGCTGCCTCATTGTTGGGGGAGTCTTAGGTGGTTAAGAAGGGCTTTCTGAAGAAACACATCCTGGTGAAGGAGTGTGGCTGGGTTGGATGGGTGATGGGAAATTTGTTTCAGGAGCGCTGGCAGCATAGCAGTGCTGAAACGGGGAGGCTGCGTGCTCTAATGGATGTGGGAAGGTTTCTTTATCCTGCTGTTCTCCTGACTCCTTTTGTGATGGGCAAGTAATTATTTGGAATTTCAGTCTCTTGAGTGTCTTTTTGGAGACAGGTTCTTATTACTGCCTCACACACAGGGTGGCAATCAGCTATGTGATGGGTATTTGTAGAGAATTGCCATGAGTGCCAGTGATTGAATAGAATTTGTGAGAAATGAGATACATTAGTTGCTTTGGACCTTTCAATTTCATAACATTTCAGTTTTGATAGCATTACCTCTGGTAATCCTCTTATTAACAGTAATATAAAACTATATTCTCACTTTGCTTGCCATTTGGCTTTTGGAAATAGTTGCACTCATTATGTGTATATAAGTACATGGTCAGGTTCATTAAAAATTTACAATTTATGTCATTTGCTAAGGAGGTGTTGAAAAGTAGATGAGAATCTAGGAAAACATAAGGTGTGCAATAATTTTATGCTCATTTTATATTACAGTATTTAGATCGAAAATGAATTCATGTAACATTTGAAAAATGGCTTACATCCTTTGGAGGAAATGTCAGTGTAAAGTCTGTTTAACAATTTTAATACTTTAATACTGTTTAGAAGTTGAAGGAATACTCTTACCAGGGAGTTAGACTTGAAGGTTTATGGGTGTTTAGGCATATGTAGATTATTACGTGGGAATTTCTGAAGGGGATTTCATTCCACAGTTTTGGTCTTCATTTGTGTAAGTGCTGGTCCATAATACTTTTAAAACAAAACAAAACAAAACACAACAAATCTCTTAGTGATAAAATTGTCTCCCTATAAACTTTTTCTTTTAAAGAAATTATCAGTCTTCTAGGAAGTCCACAGACCATAAAGTAATTAACATTTTAAACATAAATAATTTTTGATACTATGTGAGAAAGATGTGTTCGCCAGATAAAATCTTAAAGTATTAAAAAGAAGGCAGTGCTTTCAGGAAAATGTCTATTTGTAGAATTATGGAAGAATATTTGTTAATATCAATTAAGGAAGGAACATACTGATAAAAATGAGCTACCACTTGGAAAAGTTTGGCAAGTGAAAACTGAGCATTGATTTTCACTGTTAAGTATCACAAGTTTTCTTGTGTTTAGAAAACTTTGATTTCTAAAATTATCAGTAAACAGTCCAACATCCCCTTTACATAGTAAAAGCGACATGGAATGCCAGCGTTCTCCATATTCATTTTAGTTTGTTGTGTAGTGTGTTGTTAGATGAGAAGGAATGTGTGTCTTACATTATTGTCAGGAAAACTTTTTTAAATGGTCAGTTGATATAAAAGAGCCTTTATTTTCTGGAATGAAATGATTTGGACATGACCTGAGCAATATTGTCCACTATTGTAGTCTCAGTAACTTTTTTCGTGAACTGTATACACACTGGGGTAAAGAAACAGATGAAGATGCTAGAAAATGGAAACGAAAGTTGGACACCTGGGTTACTTGGGGATTTGTATTGTACTCTGCAGTTGCCCTTTTTTTTAGGAGTGTTGCCTGGAAAGGAGGGGCGGATGAACCTGGAAGTAAGTAAAAGTCATTCTAGGTGTGTAGCATCAAGGCAGTTGATACCCAAGCATCAGCTAACTTTTCTCTTTATACATCTACACTGCATGGCCTGCACCAAAAAAGGAACTGAACCAGGGGTATGTTTTTACCTCCACAGCTGCCTCCTTCCATCAGAGCACCTTGTTGAACTTAATGTCTAGCCACGCATCATTGGCTTGTTTTCTCCCCAGCATATAATTAAAAAACTGGGACATAAGTAAGATTATACATTTTTACTCTAAGAACAAGATTTAAAAAAATCAGCATTAACTTATCAATACAGGAAATTAATGCATACTACTCAGAAGCTACCAAAAATTTTGGCTTTTTCTTCCTATTGATAAGTTAATGAATTTTGCTATATATCTGCCAGAGAATGTAAATCTAAAATCTAACAACAAAGGGAAATCATGTTTTGGAGATGTTACAAATTAAAAAAAAAAATTACAGTCATAAAGATCAACAGTAGAATTCAGTAGTTCTGTGTATGGATGATGCCCTTTAAAAAGATGTATCCCATACCTTAACATGTAAAATTCAGTTACTGTTGACTTATGCTAATATAACTAACTGTACATCTTACCGACATTAAGTGGTTTGCTGCTTTGATGGAAATTATGGTTCAGTGGGTTGGATACAAGAGAGATGACTGTTCACAGAATAACCTGTGAACTTTCACCCCTCTGTATGGAAACTTGTTTCAGGGCCAAATCCTTGTAGCTGTCTTCTTGCCCCGGTCAGTGCCAGCCCTACTATTCACAACACTGCTGCTACCGAGGCCTAGGTATGTAAACATTTAAGGAGTTTTTTAAAAGTCTTTTAACATCAAGCTAGGTCTTAAAAGAATTCAAATTCAGTTTGGTGTAATTACAGGGTATTTTGTGTGATTGTCTTTCATTAATTGCTGTGTAACTTTATTTTAAAGAGTTATCTTTTTTGCTTCATAGGGATTTTCTTAGTAAAGTATACTTTATGGCAGAATGGGGAAGAAAACTGGGTGATAACATGCTGCTTCAGTGTTCAAACTATTTCTAAATGATTTCTGGGCTTTATTCATTAACTAGGTACACCTGGGACAATATTATTGACTGTTTTAACATTGCCTTCTTTTTATTTTGCAAGCTAAGAAGAGATACCAGTGAACCTAAATAGTGGACGAAAACAGGAGTGTTCTAATTTTTTATTTTTGGAGGGGGGGGCATGAGGGCACTGTTTTAAAACTGCCTTAATTGTCTTTCAAAATACTATATTTTGTTAATGTGAAAATAACCAGAATAAACAGAGTACAATATGTATATATGTTTAGAAGCATTTAAACTTAATTGTAATAATATAACAGATTTAGAAGTAAAGTAAGTTTTTTTTTTTTTCCCCAAAGTTAACACTGAGTTTGTGGTCAAGTTATAATTGTAAAATGGGGACATTTTACCTTTCTTTCTTTGGATAGGATCAATTTTTAAGAGCAGCCCCAGTAACTGGAGGAATGGGAGCCGTTTTGATGAGAAAAATGGGTTGGAGAGAAGGAGAAGGATTAGGAAAAAATAAAGAAGGAAATAAGGAGCCTATCCTAGTTGATTTTAAGACAGACCGAAAAGGTAAGCGGTTTTTTTTGGAATGTTTATCGTGCTGCCTCTAACATCTAGAGTTTCTTTACTTTATTAAAGTCTTTTGATGACAGTGATCTTGAATTGAAGGCACTTCTGGTATACTTTATATACAACCTGTTAGTGAAATAAGTTGAACCCATTGTCAGCGGTTTATATAGATAGTAATTTGAGCCTTTGAAAGGAAACTTGGGTCTGGTTAGCCGTTAAATATGGAAATCTGCACATATGGTTAAAATTCTACGTTTCCATTTTTATAGTTTTTTTTCTTGACAGGGAACGTGTTTGGTTTCATTTCTAGGATTGATTTATTCTTTCTCATATAATGTATCTCTCAAATATTTTCCTTATTTCCTATTAGAGTGTTTTGTCTTTACCAGACCCATTTTGCCTGTTCCTCTTTTCAAGCTCAGTCTGTGTAGCTTCCATTTAGTTGCTAAGTGTTTAATATACACTTAATGCCCACACGTAGCTTTTAAATAATTTCTTCCCTTGGAGTCTTAAGTGGAATCACATGGTCTTGCTGGTGCACTGAGTTCAGTAGCTCAAGCCCAAGTAACCACTTGTAAAACTGGAATTTACTTTTTTTTAATCAAATACAAAGTTAAATTGAAGCTAATGCAATTAAATATTTGTCTTAATGAATTGGGAAGACAATGAACTGACCAAATAAGTATTTTTTAAAAAATGTTTTGCATCAGAATTTCTTTATTGTCATTCATATTGGGAATAATTAATAATGATAGGCAAAAGTAGGCTGGAAATAACATGAGACTCACCCTATGGTGTAGCATTAATTCAGTACTAATTATTTGTGCTGTGATTTGGTCACAATTACATTTCTTATACAAGTTGAGTAGATTCTTTGTTCAATAAAACATGGTTAATATTAGAAGGAAACAGTTGTGGGATGCTTTAATTCCAAGGAACGTACTCTTTGGAATTGGGCAACATGGTTTGGTAAGCATACTGAAAGAACTAAGAAAGGGTTGGTTGAAGAATTTCTCAGGGTAAATGGAAGTTGGAGGAAAATACCACTAACCCCCTTTGCAAAGGGGGGCTATGCAGTGATGTTATGTTTGTCTTTTGAAATCGAGTATTTGACTAAAGGGTTTGTTTGCTGGGAAAAAAACCAACCCATTTATCCTTAGTCTTTCTCCCTTTTTTCTTTTTTGGTGGCCAAAAATCCTCATGTTGTTGGGAATATAACATTTTTTAAGAGATGGAAGGCCTTTAGGAATCACTTGGAATCGATAGGCACTACTTCTTGCGGAACAAAGAAACGGAACTGGAGATGTTGATAATTATGACAACTCATAGACTCATGTTAATTCTTGTATAAAAATCAAATATTCAGGATTTTCAGGGTATTTGAATATGAAGTGCATTTCTCTGTAAAATACACAGCTTAATAGAATATAGATCGAGAAATTAAGCAACTGATAAGATTTTATTTAAGGCATGGATTGAGGTTCAGTTTCCTAACCATGGTATTTTTTGTTTTGCTACATTATAATTTAAAATGTTGTGAAATTTACTCAGTGACTGTTGTCCTTTTTTCTTTAAGGTCTTGTTGCAGTAGGGGAAAGAGCACAAAAGAGGTCTGGTAACTTCTCTGCTGCAATGAAAGATCTGTCAGGTGAGAGTACTTTTCAATCTTTTCTTGCCCCAGTTCCACCCCACCTTGAGTTAATAGTTTGATGCCAAAGATGGTAGGAGTCATTTATAACTGGTTGTTTTATTTCTGCAGGCAAACATCCTGTGTCTGCTTTGATGGAAATCTGTAATAAGAGAAGGTGGCAACCACCTGAATTTCTCTTGGTCCATGATAGTGGCCCTGATCATCGCAAACATTTTCTCTTTAGGGTAAATATGAATTTCTGCATCTAATTATATATAATTACCTGATGACTTAGTGTTAGAGGGTGAGGTATAAGCATCTTTATGATGACAGAATAAATGATGGGTTGGGGGTTGGTTGGTATATATGGAGTGGTGGGGTTTAAAAAGGCACTGTAGTGTGCTTTAATGTGACCTGTTAGTGTCCTATTAAAATTTTTGGAGAAAGATATGGGCAAAAATCTGATGAGTGATTTGTTACCTTGTAGTGGAATGGGGAATAAATTCATACTTATATCAGAGTTTTTGCAGTCCCTTTTCCCAATTGATTTGCTCCTGGGTTGAGATTAAGTTATAGTATGGGTTTTATATTTTTATAAATTACTTTTCTAGCTTTTAGTGAAAAAATACAAAGCTAATAGATATTAAAGTTTGATGCTGTTCTTATTGTATGTTTTTCTTGAATAGGTATTGAGAAATGGAAGCCCTTACCAGCCCAATTGTATGTTTTTCTTGAATAGGTATTGATAAATGGAAGCGCATACCAGCCCAGCTTTGCCAGCCCTAATAAGAAGCATGCTAAAGCCACAGCAGCTACTGTGGTTCTTCAAGCAATGGGCCTTGTACCAAAGGACCTCATGGCTAATGCCACTTGCTTCAGGAGTGCCTCACGTAGATAGATTGAGGTTTTATATTAATCATTTCAGATAATTTTACTCTGCATCAAAATGTATTTCCTCTTTAATGTTGTAAATATTTGGCAATTTAAGACATTGTGTAAAAAGCAATCTGTACAAACATCTCCAGGCTTTGATTTTTGTACCATGGAAATTGTATTTAACCATACAGGGTTTTGGTATGTTTATATTGTTTACCTTAGTGATGTATTTGTTTAAGTGGCTAACATCCAAACGATTGTTTGAAGGCATCCGTAATCTTCAGTGTGGAATGTTAAATAACGCTTTTATACTGTATTTTGTACTATGATGTAACTCCCCTTCCTTATGGCTAGGCTGCTGTAACACTTGCCTGTAATCAGTGAAGGGCTGTGCACCTTGTACTAGTACTAGTTCACAATGGGTTCTGCTGGACAGATACTGGGCCAGTGTTATTGAGGAAATAAAGCAAGATCTGTTCCACAGGGCTTATGCCACCATCTCCCCTTAAAATTTTGTAGAGGTTATTAAAAAAAGTGGTATGTTGTGTGACGCTCAGCACGAAGTCCTGCGTTCCCGTGAGAGCCACCTGGGCCATGAGAAGGGAGTTAAAATCAAGTCCGACTAGAATTCTACTGCAGAGGCCAAGTCCATTTAGTACGGCATTGAGTTGTGATATAGTTCTACTTTGATGTGCATTTTGAATTTCAGCTACACCTAGATAGACGTAAAATTAAAATGCTGTAACCAACTTATCTAATAAAATTGGCACCCAGCCACTATTTTGTTGACTATGAGAAAGTTTAAGTTTATGTTAATTTTTAGGGTCTAATAGAAAATTTCATGTGTATTACAGTGGTATTCATATGCTATGTCTCTAAACTTTATTTTCAAAAGCTTAAGGCCCAAATATAAACTTCTCTGGAATAAATGTGGTGTTTTATTTTTTTGATTACAAAATGAACACATACTTCTTCACTGGATACTATTTCTTTACCCAATGATTTAGATTTCTAAGCACTTTTATTTAAGATTACACACACACACACACACACATACACACACACAGACACTTAAACACACAGACATACACACCCCTACAAGAACATCAAGTATATTTACCATGATAGCTGAGCATACTTTATAACTCCAACACTATTACATGGAATACAAAAATTCTTACCCAAATTAACATGCAATTAGAAAGCCAAATTTTAGTATATTTGAGAATAGAGGAATCGTAAACCAGTAGGAAAGCTGCTGAGGTTTAAAAGCATCTACACCTTTAATCCTAGGTAAACTGGTGAACAGCTCACCCTGCTGTCATTAGTTACTGTGACGTGCCTGCTACTAGGTTAAGCCTCAGTTTCTCATTTGCAAGGAAATGCTGACATTAATTCAATTTTTAGTGCAGTTGATAACTAGGCTGTAGGGATGTAGAAATTTCAAGTTACTTGAAGGCTTCAAAGGAAATCAGTTATTTTAGCATCTAATAGGAAAAAATGGTAATGATAATTAAAATTGTAATCTTTAGTGCATGTTATAAAAGTTTATGAACATTTGAATACTTTAAAGTTCTATTTAAATTCCAAAATGAACTTTAAAGCCAAAAGTGTAAGAATCTTGAATTTCCTTGCTCAGGAGGCTTTTTTTCCTCAAAGAATCCTTTTAGGCTTACTGTGGTGTTCAGGGTCTCCAACTATAACGGTAGTCACTCATTTCCACATGCCGTAAGGATGATTTTCCCAGTGATGGTATTTGACTAAGTTGATCTAGAGTCCTGGGGTGCAACCCACAGCTGGCAAGCTCCTCATGAACAGTCTCCTGTGAAAATTTGTGTTAAGTCAATAAAGCATTTGGAAACAAGATTGCAATACCGCGTGGACTTCGGCAAAATGGCTTTTTTCTGTTTACACGGTAAGAGGTAGTAATTCTTATCACTAGAAGCTGACCCTAAGAATTTCTGCTTTGTGACAACAGTAATTACAACCTTTAAATAAAAATATGTCCAAAATTAAATATACGTAACAATAAAGGGCTCGGGGACCATCAAGGATTTGAGAGGACAAAGAAATTATGACTTGGCTTTTCCTTTGGCAAAAGTTCTTTAATTATTGCCGAGTACTTATCCTTAATTTGTAAAACTGACCTCAGAATCGTTTACAGACATACCTCTCAGTAATTACAGTGCTAGTATCTTAAGTCATATTTCTTCCAGCTAGTTTGAAGACAGTAGTTGCAACTAAATCTAATGAGGACCATTTACTTACCTTATTTAGAACTTTATCGACCAGCGGGCTGATATTAAATACAGCAGTTGGTTCGTGTGTATACAGTGCTGCAGCAAATGACCCACTCTGTGAAGACTGGAGTAACATCGTCACAGAATGTAGAGAATGGGGCATGACTGGACCTGTAATCTCCAAACTAAATTGATCTTTGTATCCAGAAAGAGCTTGTGCCTTCACATTTACACTTCTTGCCTTCAAAGTAAAATTAAAGTTAATAAAGAAATGGTCACCTAGCTAGAATGTTCAGTAATGTTTCACTTGGGTTTTCTGCTCTTTAATAGTTACGGAACAAAAGTAGTTCCCAAGACATCAAGAGAATATTACGTAAATATATTTAGTAAATTCTCTTTCTCCAGCATGCTCTCCAAATAATGGGACTGCCTGTTGAGTATATTATACCACAATATGACTTTAAAGTTTGTCTTCTCTAACATTTAGTAACATACTTTCAATGCAGAATATTGGAAAAATAAAAATTTAATTCTACTGCTATTAATACTTGGTATATATTTACATTTATAATTTTCTCAACAATATGCATATGAAGAATCTTTTCATTCATGATCCAGGTTTTGAGATTTACAACATTATTGGTTATGTTCTTAAGAAATGAATTTTTCCTTTTGCAAAAAAAGGGAAAATGATTTTGTTTGCAAAATACTTACAAAAATTTTTCATATAATTCAAGTAAAACACTAATTCATGTATTTTTGTATTAATTCCTCTGATAACACATAAGAATTTTCATAGGCAGGAAAGCAAAACTATGCAACAAGATGCCAGAAGTTCTAACACAAATTTGATCTTACGTAAAAATGGAAAAGTACTTAGGGTTAGGTGCATTAGCCTTGTTACGAATTTTTACCTTAAGCATTTGCATCGTGGCACCTCGGAACGCTACAGGGGACAGGAGGGTTGGTGGAAGTCCCGCCTGTGCGCCTGAGGTAGCAGTTAAACTCTTACAGTTGATCAAAAAATTCAGCAGCGTAAAGGTGTTCATTCCTTTCACCAACACAACAGACTCAGGTCTGTGATCCATTTGTACTTCATGTTTCTCTTTTCGCCTGAAGGTGACAGTCAAGGAAATTGCAAGTGCAAATCCCACACCTACAGCAAGAGCGACTGGATTCTGAATCTCCTGGGTCGCTTCCCCCCTCCATTTGAAACTGGAACTGCTCTTCTACCCCTTGTCACTGCAACGGTAAAGCATATGTTTAAATGAACATAACTTCTCATTGATGAATTCACTAATTGAAAAACAAATTTCTCCTTGACTCAAAAGTAGGTTGCTTCAACAGTTGTTGGTGAGGATATGGTGAAAAAGGAACTCTGGTGTACTGCTGGGAGTGTAGGCCGGTCAGCTATGGAGAACAGTAGGAAGGTTTCTCAAAATAGTAAAAATGTATCTACCATATGACCCAGCAATTCTACTTCCAGGAATCTACCCAAATACAAACACACTCATTTCCAGGACATGTGCACTCCCAGGTTCACTGCAGCACTAGTCACAAGAGCCAAGCTGTGGAAACAATTTCAACGCCCAGCTACAGACGAGCAGGTCAGGGAGATGCGGTTCACTATACAATGGGGTGACTCTTGCCATTTGTGACAACATGGATGGAACTGGAGAGATTACTCTAATTGAAATAAAGACAATACAGGCTGGAGCCACTCATGTGGCATACAGAGAAACAAAACAATGTCAGATAAAGCCAAACCAGTAACAAATCTTAGAACTATGACCAGAACTGAGGCTGCCCACCAGACAGACGGGGAAGGGCGAGCACAAAGTGGGGAGGGCGCACAGTGGATGTGGCAGTGGGTGTGGTGCACTGACAGCAACAACACTGGGAAGAGGAGATCCTAGACGTCTAAGACACAGGTTGTAAGGCAATGCTATTTCAATCAACAAAAAGATGGGGGCCTCTCCAGTGGCGCAGCGGTTAGGCGCTGCGCTGTGGAGCTGTCAGCAGCAGCGATGTGAGTTCGACGCCCGGCCGGGGAGAATCCCACATGGTGCGGCAGACCTCTCCTGCCTCGCCCGCTGCTCCCCTCAGCAGTGTATTTCCGTCGATCTGCCTGTTCTGCTCCCCACTGTCTGTGGTGAGCCCTCTCGCCGCCCCACCCCTCTGGCCTGTACCCCAGCTTGTATGCATAAATAAATAAATCTTAAAAAAAAAATTAAAAGACGGGGTCTCCCTGGTGGCTTAGGGTTAAAGTCTCAGCGCTATCACCACTACGGCCTGGGTTTTATCCCTGGCCAGGGAGCTGACCCACATGGCGCAGCAGACGTTTCCTGTCTTGCCCGCTGCTCCCCTCAGGAGGGTATTTCAGTAAATCCACCGGTTCTGCTCCCCACTCTGTCTTTGGTGAATCCTCTCACCCCTAGCACCTCTGGCCTTCACCCCAGTTCCTCTACAAAATAATGTAATTTAAATAGCAATTTATAAAAATAATAATAAAAAAATAATAAATTTAAAAAATAAATAAAAATAAGGTGGTTCCCCCAACAAACTTAACCAAAATGAGTGCTTTCACTTAAAAAGGTTTAATAGCTATACATGATTTACCAGTACTTAGGGGTTTGTAAATTAAGTTCATGATAGAGAATTAGTTTTAATACGGCCCTAATTTAAGTGTAGTCTAATAAAACGACTAGTTAATTCTACATTAGTTCAATGAAAATTCTAGTAAGTTTAACAGGAACTGAAAGGATACAGCTTGATGGAGAGTATGTCTGGTTTCTTAATTTTATCTTGCACACCCATCTCTTCCAGCCAGGAAAAGCTTTCCTCTTCGTCCTCATCACTAACTGCTTGCCCCCTAGAAAATTACTACAGTTAGTGAGCACTCCACTTCGCAAAGCTGTGTTCGCTACAAAGTTACTGTCGTGAGTCCTTAAGTCTCTGGCTGAGGTAAGAGGTTACTTGAGTCACATACTCTCCATGCTCCAGGCTTGTTCCAGAGGCTTTCTTCTCCTTATGCCCATTTTCTTTTAATAAAGGCAGAGAAAATTCAATACCTTCATAAGAAAAGAAAGAAGTAGCTGAGCTTTTCATCTTAGAGAATTTAACAGGTGTGTCCTACTTTGAGAGAGGGATTTGATTATCATCAATTTTTACTCTTGATCAAAGAAGGCGGTACCTTTCAAGCTTTCTTGACAGCCGCCCGTAACACACGAGAACAGACAAAACACTCTGAAACAACACATACTCTCACAAAGTGTGACATTCTTCGTAACACACATTCTACTGTATTCTCAGTTTTTCAAAATGTGCTGTCTGAGTTCACGACATTTTATCATTCAATATGAGCCAATTAGTTAGAAAATCGTTTATTTAAAGGGAATAGTTAATCTGTATAAAAGAATTTCTAAAGCAGTGTATTCAGATAGGGACTTTCCAGTGTTTAGGAATCAGAGAAAGGGCCACCATTAAAGTTAGGTGTAAGGGACAGCTTAAATCATTGCAGGAAGAAAATCACAAGTGAAGTATTAAAATAATAAAGGTAAAACTGGTAGAAGACAATTAAAATTTTAGCTTTTAAGGAAAGTGTTTACGATATAGTGTTATTCTCACTTTAAACCTATTGTTTTACCTTCATTTTTCATAGCTTCTCTTACACCTCTAGTTGTAGGAGATATGAGAGCCGTGATTACATCATTTCCTGCTAATCCTGCTGCACGGAACAGGACAGTAAACTGGTACGTGCAGACGTAGAAATAGGGGCAAAGTTTTGTCTTCAGCAGATTATATAGAGACGTAAAGCTCACAGACCTACAAAGCAAAAGACTTTTCTTTACATGTTATTAAACATTTAATTCAATATCTCAAATTTAAATTTGTTTAATTCAGTTTGTTATTCACCTATGTGATTTAAAACACAACATAGATATTAACAGATAGAATTTTTTTGCTGCTATACACAACTTCGCTTTCAAAGGACTGAAATTGTCATGGGACTCACTAAGGACTTCCGAATACTTAACAAACAGTGTCTACAACCTTAATACCACTGTTTCTTTAAACAAAATTTAATGGATAATTCATGCTGACCTTTTTCCTGAGCAATTTCTGAGACAGTAGCCTTTGACAAGAACTTAAAGAATTATGTGTACCTATATTTAAATACACACTTACATTCCACAACTGCTTAAGAGCAAATAACAGCTAACAAAGTAAACAATTTAACTTCTGGTTATTAACAATTCAGATAAAATAATTCAGAAGGACACAGAGATCCTGTGTCACTACACATTTCCACATCACAAAATAATGCCAGAAAACTGCTAAAATGAAATTACTGGGTTATACAAGTTTTTAATAATCTTACCAGTCACTCATTAAGTTATGCTGCAGGGTTTCATCATTTGACCAAGGGCTTGTCTTTCCAGCCATTTTTCTATCCACTCCAATACGAGGAAACAGTGGTAGCCAAGGAAAGGACGGATGAAGCCAATACACAAGACTCTGTTGGAAGGCACATCGGAGTTCAGTGCATAGTTTGGGGTCCTAAAATCCAAGGATGAGATTAGGTGTTATTTTTGCACTATTGCAAATACAGAATTTCATTTAAATGCTAAATGCACTGAACACTTTTTCTCAGAATCTTTAATGATTCCTGTAAGAAAGTGTAAATAACTGCTACAGGGGTTAAAATATATTCTTGTTTATGAAAATCTCTCATCAGCAATCACAGTCTGCGAAGCCAGATTTCAATCAAAAGGAAGACTTACACACAGATGGAACATTCTTCTCCTTCACTAAATGACTCTTACCATGAGGGTATGGGGGTGTGTACACTGCCTATGTGCGTAGGGTTAACGCTCCTCCCCTCATGTTTCGAAAGCAGCCAGTAAAAACTGACATGAAACCACAAATTGTTCTGAGCTATTTATTGACAAAGACGTACCAAGGCCCTTTTAGGTAAGGGCCTTTTAGGCCCTTTTCAACCTGGTTCGAGTTGAGAAGCTGCTTGAAAGTAGTGCAATAACATTTCTTTAAAACCATTCCAGAACTCATTAACTATTAAATTTACAACCTAGGCAACGATTGATGCATTAAAACTAAACAAAACCCAGCTGATACTGTGTAAGGAAATCAGTAAAACAGGAGTTTCCAGGTTGAACATCTGAAGAACTGGGCGAGAATGGAACGCTGCAAAGGTCACGAAGCTCTGTGCCTCTGCCCCACACCGCAGTACTGTGCTCTCTTTGATCTGGCTGATGATTTGCATCCTTCAGTACACTGTTGGTCTAGTGAGTAAACGGGCTTCCTGAGTCCTTTGTGTCACTCTAGCGAATTAATCCAACCTGAGCTTTGAGGAAGCCAAGTGATCATTTTTGGAAGCCCCCACATGGCAAGAACTGTGACGGCTTCCAACTGACAGCACAAGCTGAAGTTCTCAAAGAAGATCAGTGAGGTTAGAGGTAGGTCTTCCCTGGTCAAGCATTAGATGAGACCACAGCCCTGGCTGCCACCTTGTGTGGCCTTACGAGACCTTAAGGACCATCTAAGCCAATTCTGATAAATTAACTCACAGAAACTGTCAGATAACACACGTGGTAATTTTTATTTTTTAAAAAAAGGAAGATCAGTGAAATAACCAATCTGCTTGGCAATCGCTCAACTGCTTTCCATTCCTTTTCCTTATATTTTTTCCTCAACAGGCTTTAGTAAAGAACTGCCTGCAACATTTACTAAGTCTCAGGATTTTAATGGGCAGTAATTGAATCTGACAGAAACACCAAAAACTTATGAGAATGTACCATTTGGGAAATACAAAATTGTCCAAGATTTTGCATCTTTAGATGTCAGAAGATAAACTTGACGGACAGAAACCTGATATGTTGCTGAAAAGTACATTTTACACTTACTACTTTGAAGATTTATTTATTTATGCATACAAGCTGGGGTGGGGTGTTTTCACCAGAGACAGAGTGAGGAGCAAAACAGGCAGATCGATCAAAATATACTGCTGAGGGGAGCACAGGAGAGACAGGAGAGGTCTGCTGCGCCCTGTGGGAATCTCCCTGTTCGGGTATCGAACTTGTCTACCGTGGCTCTGGACAGCTTCATAGCGCTGCACTTAACCCGTTACGCCACCAGGGAGGCCACATTTACTACTTTGAAACAAAAACTCTTTTTATAGAATTACCTGTATACTTTGAGGCAAAGTAACCACTGTTGCCCGACAATGCTGGACAAGACCTTGGGCCTCTTCTTGGGCTTTCAAATGATCTGCCCAAGTAAAGGGTTGAGAAGAGGTAAAAAGGAGTCGTGTTTTAATACTCCAGTCCACAGGTAATTCAGTGCTTTCTGAGGATGGAGTACCAGATTTGGAGAATGATATATGTGGAGTCTTTCAGAAAACAAAGAGAACAAAAGTTAGCAGAGTACCAAGAAAATACATTCAGTCTACAGATTTTTACCAACTAACATTCATGATCACAGAAAAGTCAACATCTTATGAACTATATTAGTAAGTAACACTGAAAATACACTACACACACAGTGCCAAAACCTGAAAAGAACTTCACAAACTTTTAACAGTGATTCTCTCTGGGAAGTAGGAATTTTTTGTTGCTGGAGATTATGCTGGCGGAGGTGCTGACTTCATTGCTTAGGTTATATAGGTTTATATAGTTTTAGTTGAAGAATCACTGTACTACTTTCATGATAGTAATTAGAAGAAAAAACTACTGACAATGGTATCAAAATGAAAATTTTCCAAGTTTTAAAAAACATCTTTCAAGTGTCTAAAACCAAGATTAAGCCACTCCTGCAGGTAACTGAGGTGAGGCAGTTTTTAGAGTCCATATTTAAGCAATTCCTGACCTCAAACTTTTTCTCCCACCATTTAAGTCAATCTTCTCTGTATTACAGTAATTCTTTTAGGTGACATCACAAAAAAGGCCTAGGAAAGGGGAGCCCTTTCCAAATGGGCATATAAAGGGGGGGAATTCTAGCCTCTTTCCATGGGACAAACATCATTTATTCAACTACCACAAGAGAAGCACCTGAAGGATGGAAACAACAGTGTGCGTCAGGGAGGTTCAGTGCCACCCTGGGACCTCGGAGGTGATTTGGGGGTCTGGCTTGAAAATTACCGAAGGATAAAAAGGCAGCCGGGCCTGGACAGGCTGATTCTTGAGCGACCGGCCGGAGGAATCATTCACGGGAGAACAGCGCTGAAAAGCGTCGGGCAGAAGCACCCAGAAGGCCCAGGCTGGCACTGCGGCCTTGCAAGCCTCAGAGCAGCAGCGAAGCCCTTCACCCTGGCTGCCGGGCCTCTGCACCCTGGGCGCGGCGTCTCTCTCGGGGCTCGGAAACGCGTCCTCAAGCAAGATGCCGCGGGCGCCATTAGCGTGTTACATCCTAAAGCCATTAAAAAAGTACCATTACCTGGAGTGATTCAGTAACGGCGGTTCTTTCAGGAAACTTCTCTCCCCACAGAGAATCATTTTCTTGATCAGAATCTAAAAACTGAGGTTCACATGCGGCCAAGTAAGTGTACCGGAGGCTTCACCTTAGTTCTGTGCCAGAACTTCGTGTCAACAGCAAGGCTTGGGGGGCGGGGGGCGGGGGGCTGTGAAGATCTGCTGACTTGCGCCTCTAAAAAGTGACACGGAAACCTCCTGCCCAGAGGCGGCCCCGCGGGACAGACAGACGCGCGCTCCGGGCCGCTCTGGGCTCCCGACCTCGCGCCTTCCTCGCAGGGAACCGAGCGCGCCGGGGCGGCTCCGGGGCGGGCAGGGCAGGGCAGGGCAGGGGCTTCACCGGCAGGCCGAGCCGGCGGTGGGCTTCCGCGACGGTGTTCGAGGCCTTTCGGGGCGCTCCCCGGTGCCTCTCCGCCCCGGCCCCGGCCGCCGGCGGCGCAGCTTCACACAGACCTGAGCCCGGGGTGGGGGCCCCCCGAGTTCAGGGCACACGCAGGTCGGCGCGGCGTCAACCCCAGGCGCCCACTTCCCCCTTGACCGCGAGGACTTGCCCCCCGTTTACAGCCAGGTCCGCCCTGAAACACCAGAGCCCCCCGCCAGCTCCTACTCACCCGGGCCGGGGCTTCCTGCTGGCCGCGCGGCGGCCCGTCGGGGGGGTCCGCGGCGGCCCGCGGCCGGTTGTCCAGGAGGGCGAAGGGGTTCCTCGGGGCCGCGGCCCGGCCGCCGCCGCCAGGGTCGCCCGCCGCCGCCGGGAAGGGGCGGAGGGGGAGCCCGGCCGCCAGGGCGGCGCGGCGAGGCGCCGGCCCGGAGGCGGCCCCCGGGCTCCGGGCCCTCTTCCGTCGGAGCCGCACGATCTCGGGCGGCTTTTTGAAGCTGGGCGAGTAGCCGGGCACCGGGAGGGCCATGACGCGCTGAAGCCGGGGCCCGCCGGCCGCCCTGCCAGCGCTTCCCGCGCGCGCCGGCCCCGCCCCCGACGTGGCGCGTGCGCGCCGCGAGGCCCCGCCCCCGCGCGGTCGGGGGCCCGCCTGGGGCGCGCGCGGGCCGCACGCCGGGTCGGCACCGGGCCGGGGCAGGCCAGTCAGCACCTCGGAGGCGGGCGCCGCGGCCCGGGTGGCGCCAGGGTGAGGAAGACTCGTCCCCCGGGAGCTGGCGCCTCCCGCCACCGACGCGGGCGGTGGGCGCGTCCGCGGCGGGCAGCGGCCGGGGGCCCCCGCGCCGGCCCTGCCCCTCGCACGCAGACTGCGGCCGCGCGGGCGGCCGCCGGGCGCTCCGGGGGGTCCCGAGCCAACCCTGCAGCCAACGAATACGAGTTTAGGTGTCTGTGCGCTAGATCCTTTGCGACCTGAGCCTGGACTCAGTGGTAAAATCACACGCGCAAAGGCTACAGGGAGATGTTGGGACGGAGCTGACAGAAAGCAACGACGTTATTTCTGACAGTAGCAAGGGGCTGTAACAGCTTTATCGAGAGCAGCGCGGCTTCCGCTGAGCGCAGCAGTTTTCGTCACGGACAGACTTTGCAGCGGAGGCCCAGGAGCAGAAGCAAAGCCTTGCAGAATGTCCCCTGCAGGTGTGACAGCACTGTCTCGCCTGTACGCTTTTCAGATACGTCAAATAACTCTGAGCCTCTCCCCTCAGCAGGAAGATGTGCTTAAAAAAAAAACCAAAAAACAACCCCCAAATCCGAACATCTTGCTTTCATCTTTCATGACTTTTCTGAACCATTTCCCAGGAAACTCTGGCTTCAAATACTGGATCGGGTTCATCCAACTGAGGTCGGAGATAGAAAAAAATTAAAATTGAACGACTTGCTTTTTTCTTCCTTGAGTTTTCTGAACAACTTCCATGGACTCTTTCGCCTCATACAGGGGAATGGGCTCATCCAGCTGCGGCCTGAGGAAGAATGAGATTATTAGAAACGTGGAGGTTGGGAGCTGAGAATTCTATTACTTTAAATAATTCAAACGAACTTATCCAGTGTCAATAATCCAGACGTTAGTTTTCAAAAGGGAAAAGCATCTCCTTTCTACTCCTGCTTTTTCGATAATCAGGTCCAAACTTTAAAAAATGTCGTTTCCCCCTCTTCTCAAACTTGGGTTATTTCAGGTTGCTCTGGGAGGGGTGACGTGGAGAAGCCAAGGGTGCACTATGGAATGGAAGGAGAAACTGGGGGCTACTTCTGTCTTAAGGAAGATTTGCTGGTGCGTCACAAGATACACTTTGAGAAAAATATTAAAAGGCAGCATTTAATGTAAACAAAAACAGTTGGACACAATAGATACACTGTGAAAGTGAAACCCTAACCCTAACCCTGCCTTATCTTTTTGAGAAGAGGAAAGCAAGCAAGAACAGTGGTTTGGGTAGTGAACATACCTAAAAACACCAGCTGATAACTTCTCCATCACATCCTTTAAGATACGTGCTGGGAGGATTGTTAAGGTGGCAACATGAAGGAGAGAGGATCAGCTAAAACCCTTGATGGTAAGCAGGGTGCTGGGCAGGTCACACCCCCGCCCCCCGCCCGTTCCCCCTCCCCTTTTAAGTTTAGCACTCTCAGAACTTCAAAATTTAAGCTATGGAACGTCTGTAAACTATCACATTTACCTCTAAAACGGGAACTCATTTGAGGGAGGTGGTGACATGACAGAACCTAGACTTCTGAGGACAAAAGGTGGACCGAGCAGGCCTAGTGCTCTTCAATTGACGCTCACGGAGTGGTGAGAGGTGTTCATATCAGCACTAGGTATATTTTTTTAATTCAAAATAACTTTAGCACTTCTCTCTTTTTCGGTGCACACTTATTTACTAAACTGGCTACAGATTCAAAATTTGTGTGCAAGAAAGTTAAGCTGTGTGATGTGCCACTAAGTGCATCAGAAACCTGTACAATGTAGAAAACCTGGCCATTTAATTGCAATTACAATATTAGGATTGAGAGTATATAATTGCTAGTTCTGGCATATGACCACACAACTGAAAGGCGATCTCGTGTTAAATATGATTATTTAACTGTTCCCTTCGGGTGTACAATATGATTCCATATCTGTATGTTTTGGGAAGTGACTGCTTATGGTAGTTTTGATGATTACAGTGTTACTGGACATTTAAGTTTCTTCAAGTAAAAATCAATTTAAACTTTCTTTTGGAAAGTTAAAATGAAGTTTATTTTCCAAACTTAGTAGGAAAATATTCAATCAGAAATACTTAAACTTATGCATTCACTACAGTAAGGGAATGTTCTAGTTTTGAAATTTATTCTTTAAACTCAACACATACAGTATACTATTGAAATCCTACCATGGAAGGCACTGAATTATCTCGCCTCATTCCTGGAGCTCTAGTCTTTACACATATCACACATATGTAACTACACATATGACAAAAGTATGACATGTGGTGAGACTTCCAGGGTCTGCAAATCTCTTATGTACAAAGATATTCTATTTTTGATCCAATGTATTACACATTTTACTGGACGCAGCTCCCTACACAAGGGCCATCTTACAAACAGTGGTTTCCTCTTCAGTAGGGCCTGCTCTGGCGAGGCCTCACCTTTCTCCTGGAACTAGTTTCCATTACTTTTACCAAAACTGGAATGATCTGGCTTCACTCACCAGATCTGTCTCCGAATAATTCCACTTTAAAAACTCAAACCCATGTTCATTGATGAAGATTTCTTAGCATTAATATTTTTAAAAACACCCCTCACATTTTTCCATTTAGGTAAGTACTCTGACATTTTCCACACATGGCCCCATCGTAGAGTGATGTAATCCTTGAAGGTGCTGTGTGATCTCCAAAATCTTCCATGTATCTTATGATTTATTTCCCATTCGGAATGGGCGAGGCTGCCTGGGTGTGACTCCTGCACTTGCTGGCTGTGTTCTCTCTGTTAAACCTCTCTGTGCTTCAGTTTCTTCACCTGTAAATAATGGTACTTAAACCCCATAGGATTGTTTTAACCTTTAAATAAATTAATAGTCATCAAGCACTTGGAACATTGGCATGCTCAATGAAAGCCAGCTGCAATTATTATTTATTCATTATTTACATTATCTTTTTATTTTATGTTATCTTCTTATTTATGTCATCATTATTAAAGACTTTAATGACTGGTGTACAAGGTAAATTCAAGCTAAAACTCAGGTCAGTAAGAAAAAAGGATATAAAGATACTTTCCCTGTTGTACATTTGACAAATTCCAAACTTCATCATTAAGGAAAGCCACTGACGCTCCCTTGAGGAAAAGGCAGTGGCTATCTGGAGGGTCCAACTTGGATAGAAGGCACAAAGACTCATCAATTACTGTGAATTTAACAGCAGAGACATGATTGACTGCTACACAAATTAAATACCAAAATCACAACCAGCACACAAACTTTAATGACAACATGTAAACTTTAGAATTTTCTAATTCATTGTCCAAAATGCTGAAACACCCAGGTCCGAGGCAAGGCCACACTGGAATCCTGGTGATGGAGCAGCAGTGGGGCACGTGCATGTGATTTCTGGCTGCGACTTACCAGTCACCTTCATGAAGCTGTTGGAAAATCAGTGATGACTGGTATATGAAAATGATGGTATTTGCATATCAACCATGATAAAAATATTGAACTTGAATTCTGTTAGAAATGTAACTTTGGGAGATAAAACATACACACACACATAGTACATTCCAATTTGAATAATTAGAATACTGACTTATATAGAAATTTTTTGCTAAGTATCCGCCAATAATAGTATTTTTTACTAAGGAAAAAAAATCCTTTTTGAAATGCTAATAAAAAATTCAGACGTCAGTACTTCCAAAGTACCATTTCAGCATTTTGGCCAACATGTCATTAAAATAAAAAATAAGCTATGTTTCTTTAAAAATAGGCTATTGTTCATAATGTATCCTAATTTTGCCACATCATGCCCCCCAGACTTAAGACATTCTACTTTATTAATTATAACCTTTTAATGTAATAATAATAATGCTTCATTATTTCTAATAATACCTGCAAGTTTTCTTCTGTCGTTACCCAGTGACCTCCAACGCCAAGAAGTGTGATAATATCATGTTTGTGTGGCAGTAGTTGTAATTTTACGGCTGGTTCATCATCTTTATTATATAATCTCACTTAAAAGGGAATCATTTTTAAAAAAAGAAAGAAGAGATATATTTTATAGTAACCTGCCAAAAATTTATTCTTCAAACAAGTTCTTGCTACAAAGTCCATTTTCATTTGAAAGTCAGGCCAGGTAAGGTAACAAATAGCACATCATCCCGACAGTTTAGAACTCTGGGAAAAATTGACTTCTGATGAAGAAACTCAGACTCGTTAGTCATACTTGGCCGTAATTTTAAAAATGTCGATTTGAAATGTTAATGCACTATACATTCACCTCCACAGCAAGACTTATCTGAGATAATTTCAAATCTTGAAAATACTGGTTAGATAGAAGCACCTGATGGGCACAGCTGTGTTCATCCACGACTCTCACGAAGGGACACATCACACACAGACAGTGAGAGCCCTTTGCAGGCGTACAAGCTGCCTTTCAGGTGTGATGCATGACCCCCGTGCGCACAGATGAGATGTTAAATAGATACTAAACTGCGACAGTTCCAGGGTAGTGAAAATGGAACAAAGTTCTGTGTGTTTTCCAAATAGTCACAGCAGGAGTTAGCCACCCAACGGAGCCACACACAGCAGAACTGCCGGACAAGCATCTGGCTGGGGCCTGAACCTGTGTTACCTGTGAGGAGACCATGCGTACGGATTTCTTATAGACACTTAAACTCCAGTGCTAATGCCGTAAAAGGCAAGCATGCTTTTCATTCAGGTAGTACTTATGATGGGAACAAAATGAAGAAGCTCCAATTTAACTAGAAAAGTTAACTATAAAACAAATACTGAGCAATCTAATCAATATGCGAAAAATTATTCCTTGGTTATATAGTTCCCTGCTGAAACTTTGTCCTGCACACACTAAAGATTACAGGCTCCTGACTTGGTAAAGTACCCACCTCCGGCATCTAGGACAATATCTACTCCCAGGCCACCTGTTTCTTCTAAACAGCTTTCGGCAAAATGGGCTTTGCCACCAGATACATCGATCACTCGGGCTGTAAAGGATAGAAAGGCAGGCAACGGTACAGACCTCTATGGGAACAGCACAGGAAATCAGAGGAGAAGATCAAGAAGAGCAAATAAATATCTGTTCTCTAGTATGAATTACGTGATTCAAACAGTCACTGAATCCAAATTATACTTTTTCTCAGCTAACTCAAAACTGTAAGAGTCAGTTGCAATGAAGGGACTGGTATATTAATAATATAAAAATATGAGCACTGTGTGGATAATGTATTTCAAGGCTGGTCTGCTGACAGAGCGGAGCATTCTCTAGAGATATAGGCTACACTGTAAGAATTCGAATCTGTAAACCCGAGCGATATATGTAACATTAAGATATGGACTGAACAATTCAGCAATTTTTAAAGCATGCTCAGATTTAATAGAGTTTAGAGCTATTAAGTACAAAAATATATTTGTGCAATATGGTATTTTTCTGTGAGAGGTTGCTTGAAAAAAATTCTTTCTTAGTCATAGAAATCCCCCTCTACCTCTACCACCTGCTCCCTAAAATGAAGAAAAATTAAAACAAAGAAAACAAATGATGATTTCTAGCAGTTAGTGGAAATGAAAATAATTCTAAACTGGTTGTCTTAAAGTATTATAGTAATAAATAAACTAAGTCAATGACAGAATTAAAAAACACCCCAGAATTTGAACTGGCAAATGAAGATACACATTTATATTTCCTTTCGTGTCTTCTAACATCTTGCTAAAGAGAATTCTCAGTTGCTGAGATTAGAGATGCAGCCAACTGTAACCTGAGATTGGGGGATGGCTGTAGGGGGTGGGAGGCTAGGGAAAGGGGACTGAAGCACCTCGAAGGGCAGATTAACCAATCTGAGCCGTGCCCCGCATCAGTGCTCAATGCTCCCCGCTTCCATTTCCAATCTCTTCTTTTCCCTTTATTTTCTAGTTTCCTCCTTTCTCCAGCCATGTCTTAGCCTTCCTTCTAGTTCTTGTTCCTTCTAGTTCTTCTCTGCCTGAAGCATAATGTAACAAAGAACACAACATGGGCTTTAGTGGCAGATAGGTCTGGGTTCAAATTCCATTCCAGCCCAGACATTCTGGTGTTATGTCCTTCAACAAGCCGATTCAGCGGCCTCAGGTGCCGTGTCCTGGCTGGCCAACGCAGGCGTGCTAAGGAATTAAGGCCATACCATCCCTGTTCCAACGGCCCCACCTGTCCTTCCTGCCTGGCCTTCCCTTACACAGTTCATCCTCTTTTCGGTTTTGCTATTCCCAGCTTTCTCTTCTCCATTTTTTCTCCCCAATCCTTTCTATATTCATTGCTGTTTGGAAAGGGACCATCTTTTAAAGAACTCCCATCTCTACTATGTCCCACTCATAGACTATACTTCACTCATGTTTCTGTGTAACTGGCTTATCTCTCTTCCTTAGGTGTCACAACACCTAAGGAAGAGGCAATGGACAACTTTATATTGTCAGGTAAAAGAGGTTGCAAGATGTACCAAGGAGTGCAAAAATATACTGCTTTACTGTCTAAAATCAAAGATGCATCAGGCATTTCTAAATTGTGTTCAAGTCCACCTAACTGAAATGTGGGTAAACTGACAACAATAGGGCAAAGAAGGAAAACCACTCAAAGACGTAGTTCAAAAACAATGAGGACAACTCTCGGTAAGTGAGGTGGGCTTGGCACAGACACGGAGCCCATGGGAAAGTGCCTTTCATGGGGTTTGGCACTTCATTGCCCCAGTACTGCTTCGAAGGTGACTGATTTCCCCTCGAACTTTCAAGGCTTGTGTGGAGGGCTACCACCCACCTACAGAAGGCCGCAGCCTCTCCAGACACTGCTTGTCTTCCAGGCTCTGCGCCGTCGTGATCACTTTGGCTCCTCTGTGATGTGCCAGCTGAATGGCTATGGTGCCGAGGGCCTGTGGGAGAAAGCACAGGGGGCTTATGGGTACAGAGCACAGCAGCCCTGTCCAATTTATTTTCTGACACTTTAGTGCTACTTAGTATATCTTAGAGTGCTATCTGATAGAGAAATGCAGACAGGCTCAGGGGGGGAAACGTTTGATGGGCTCTCTCCTCCCGGAGTGGGGGAGCCCCACGCCTTGTGCTCTGGCCTGGCGTGCCCACCGCACACACTTCCTGGGCAGAGGACCACATTTGGCCTTGACAGAAGCAAGATGGGCCTTTCAGGGCCTGTCCGCCTGATGTTCTAAGCTAATTACACAACACACATCTAGTCCAGCCACCTCCCTTTCAAGATCAAGGCATTTCCAAAGTTCCATCCTTTTGCTGACCCTGTGGGCTAAGTTCATGGCTGAAACTGATGCTGAAGACAGTTCTGCCTTTTTTCAAAAAGCAAAGAAACACAGCTAGATTGGAAAATAAACCTCTAAACTCACCCCAAGTTTTGGTGACAATTTGGTTATATTTTTGCAGCGCCTTTTTTGGGATGATACATGTAACGTTTACCTTCGCATGTTCCTTACTGAGCCATCTGTGAATACAGCACATTAACCTAAGAGTGAGTGTGAGGGCGCGGTCCATTTCTGGATGGCCCATTTCTAAATCCCCTAAGATTAGGGTATAGTTTGGTTGGTTCCTTAACAAAGCCATCAGCACCTACACTTGCTCCGTCCATGACCAGCACCGACTTCCCAGGAGAAAGGTAAGAAAGATAATGCAGAGCTGTGTAGGCGCGCAAGCCATCCCGAACGGTTCCAGCGGCTTCTGTCCACGTAACTTTTTCTGGTTTGTGAACTATCACAAAGAACAAGAGGAAACAATCTGTGACAAGTTCCCTTAGTCTCCCTCCTGGATCTAGTTCTGTGCACCCCACCACAGCCCTGGGACGCGGGCAATCGCCTCTGCTCCTTTCACCCACACTACGGTTCCCAAGCTCCCAGTCTCGCCCACGCATCCCCCCCTCGCAACAGCGGATCCAGTGTGTGTCCTTCCTAAAACTTCTTGTGAAAGAAAACAAATGCTGAGATCAGGTTCATGAAAGATAAAAATGAAGTAGAGCTGCTGGATGAAAATATATAAAGCAAACAATGCAAATAACCATTGTCCTGATTGAGAACACTGCTCTCACCCCACCAGCAGTCCCCTTCCCTTCTTAAAACAAGGTATAATTGACCCCAGAAGTCACTGCCATTCTAGCTTAAATTCTTTGCTTTGTAGTTAGCCAGGTGTGCATCCCTAAACAACATGATTTAATTTTGTTTTTAAACTTCATCTAAATGGAGTTGAACCCATTCGCATTCTTTTCTCCTGCTTTTCAGACCTCCTTTGTCATCCTTGAGGGTATAGCGCTATCCCTTGTCACCTCAAGGCACGCTGTGTGAGACACTCTGGTTGGTGACCTGTTCTCCAGTCAGGGAAAATTTGTGTTGTTTCCCATTTGGGGCAGTTATAAATAATGCTGCTAATGCTTTTGTGTAAAAGATACCGCCCCACGGTGCATGTTTTTCTCCAAGGTACTTACTGAGGAATGGAAATCTGAGGCCCCAGGTTCTATTACCTTCCACTTTGCGGCATGCTTTTGAGGGGGATAGATGAGTTTCCACCCCCTGAGCAGTGCAGAGAACTCTGGCTGCTGTAAACATCCGTGTCGCCCCCAGCAGTATCAGATTTACACATCTGGGCCAATTGTGTGTGTGCAGTGGTTTCTTACTGTGATTTCAATTTGCTTTTCCTTGACTACTGATGAAGCTGGGATCTTTCTGTGGTTATGGTCATCTGGATTTCCTTTTGTGAAGGCTGGTCAAGTGTTTTTTTTAATCAATTTTTCTATTGTGTTATCTTTCCCTTAATGATTTACAGGAATTATTCCCGTATTCTAAATGAGTCACGTTTATGTGTTGCAAATATTTCAACTTCATGGCTTGTCTTTTCAATCTCACTAAGTGTCTTTGAAAAATAGAAGCCAGAATAATCTTTGAAAATATAAACAGCATCTAAAACTGTTTAAAAATTATCAATGGTTTTATAATGCACTTGGAACAAAAATGCAAACTGCTAATATAATTTTAAAAGCTCTACAAGATCTCTGACTATTCAGCTGCTTCTTAATATGTTTAAGTCTTACTTTTTTATGTTGTATACCATATGCAATTTTTTCACAGTATAAGAAATTCTTTCTCATTTTACCTAAAATCAATTTTATAACAGTTTTCATAGTCTTTACCAGCTTTTTCAAATATTTTTCCTGTAAGAGCAATAGATTCAGATGGTT
Organism: Scalopus aquaticus; assembly: GCA_004024925.1. Taxonomy (NCBI): domain Eukaryota; kingdom Metazoa; phylum Chordata; class Mammalia; order Eulipotyphla; family Talpidae; genus Scalopus; species Scalopus aquaticus. The sequence goes on along the minus strand of PVIJ01000217.1, from coordinate 147,041 downwards.
TAGCAAGCACCAGACAGTGTCGCATTTACCAACTAACTAGTGCCATCTACTGGTAAAGCAGAGACTCCATGCATATCTTTTGAAAATGTTCAGAGACCAGTGAGGTTTTAGTAAAACACACTAAATATCAGGTGATACTACACACAGTACTTTATTCCTTAACAAACTCTTGAAGATAGCTATTCCAATCCTAGTAGTTATGAAAGATAGCTATTCCAATCCTAGTAGTTATGAAATGGACTTCAGAATAATTAATTCACTTGTCTAAGGCCACAGAGCTAACAAGTTTGAACACGTGACTCTACAGCATATCTATGCTAAGTGTGTGCGTAACCAGTTTGTGAGCAACATACTTACGTGGACTTTTGGGAACCTCTTTCAGCTTATGAATTTAAATCACCTATTTTTTCATTAGAATATCAAACATGTAGTCTTTAAAAAAAAAGCTACCAATAAAACTACATTTAACAAAGGCTTGAAAAACAGATACAATAGTTTAATCTTTGCTGTTGTGTTAGGTGGTCCACAAGTGTTTATTAAGTTATAAAAACTAACAAAAAAATAAAAGAGAGCCATGTTGGGTCAATAACAATAGTGTTATCAGAAACCAGGAATTAGAATTTCAATTCTTTCTATCCTGGGCCCAAAGGAATAATCCTAAAAATGTGTCAAATTATGAATGAAAAGTAAAATTATTTTTCAGGTTTGACAGAATAGCTTGAGAACTGAAAGCACAAAAGAACTGGAAGAATAACTCAACTTCTGAATCTACTCTCAATATTTTACAACAGGATTAACAAGATTTGAGGGGGAGTTGGTTAGAAGCTGTTTCTTTGGTTTGGTAAAAGAACAGACTTACTGGAAGGTGACTGGTCATTGGCAGCTTTCATATAAAAAAAATCAGCAAAGAATTAACAGGAACTAAAATAGAGCTTTGGTAAAAGGAATACTTTTCCTTGTAAATCCTCAGGGAACATACTGAAATTATTTCCTCTTTCACAAAATGCTGGAGCTACGGCAGAGTTTAGGGGTTCTCTAGCTCTTCACCCTCATTTATATGTAAAGTAAATGTGCCCAGGATCTTAAAGTACTTTTTAAAAAGAAACATTTTATTGCATTTTCTTTCTCAAGGAATATTTGGAGTTGTTTTCTCCATACGTTGGTGGGTTTTTTGGAGTATAATCCTTCTCATTTGTCAGAAAATAAAAGGTCATTTGTGTAGTTTGCATGTCTTATTAACCTTCATAGCCAGGAAACTGATGTTCCAATTTGCTTTTCTCTTTCTGGTTCGTTTTATAATTGGCCAGGGGACAGCAATGCCTGAAGGAATGAGCCTTTCTTTGGTTTATTTTTCCAATGGCTGACCTTCTATGACAGTTTATTTAGTCAAAACTCAAGCCGGATAATCCGAATTAAAGGTTTGAATTAATTACATATTTACAAGGTTCTCAAAGGAATAGGAGGCAACGAAGGCCCAGAGAAATCTGTAATTGAAAATAGTAGTTTTCCATAAAGGAGCAGAGATTTTCAAACTGCAACATATCAAAATAGTTATGGGTGAGAGACTTTCATGGCATGGCATTTGAAAGTGAGTTTTATTTTTCAAAGGAAGACACACACTTGGCTCTATATGAGGGCTTAGTGCACATCTCTGGAAAACTGTCTTTGTAAATTAGATTTTTATAAGCTAACATCGCAACTGAGATGATTTAGCCAATAGTAAACATCATTAATCTGAATATAAATTACTTAAAATTTACAGTTTTAGAAATGAAAAGCCAAAGATCTGCTAGCCTCACTTCAAGTTATTACATAGACTCAAAATTTTAAGTACATGCTTTTTAAAAAATAGTTCAAAATCCAAATTGGCCCTCTGTCTTTTCAAGGTCTGATTAGGAGTTTTATCTCTGAAGAAAAAACTCTGGCAAAATTTTAATGAGCTAGTTCACAACCACAGTAATTATATGTGGCCCTGTTAATAAGCTATGAAGTACGTGAATCCCAGCAGAAGTAGCTGACGGCGTCTCTACCAGTCCCTGGATCTGCTCTCATCACATCCTCCTCCCCCGCCTAGGAGGTAACCTTGGGCCCACCAGGCTTTTCTCATCCTTACCTCTTCTTATTATATTCTGAAACAAGATATGCTTAATTTTGTATGTTCTTAACATTACAGAAACAAGTATCACACTGTAAGTTTTCTTCTGCAATTTGCTTTTTTCACACAATATAATTTGTAATATTTATCCATCTTAATATGTTTGTCTGTTACCCATTTTCACTACTCAGCTGAATTACCATGGAGAGTATCTTCAGTCATCCATTTTTCTGGGGATGGGTGACTGTGGCCTCTTGTGCACATCACGGGTGCACGTCAAGTTTACCTGGAGAGCAACACCTTTTAAAGGTAATACTAAATTATTTTCTAAGGCGTTTGTACCAATTTGCACTTTCAGTGCATAAAATGTCCACTGCTCCACATATTTGCTCAAGCTTGGGATGGTCAGACTTTAAAACTGTTAGTCAGACAGGTGCAGTATGGTGTCTCAAGGTGGTTTTAATTTGCTTTCCCCTGATTACTTAGGAGATAACAACATCTTTCATTATGGTTTCATGAAGTGACAGTATAGCGATATATATTTAAACATTTTTTAACTTAAAATTCTAAGAAGTAAATTCCAATAAGAAACATTATATACAAATATATTTATACATAAAATTAACATTTCAGTTAAAATGAACACTGGTCAAAAGGTATCAGCAATAGAAACCAAAGACAAATTTTCTTAATTTTTTTTCTCAAACCCTACATGCACTATCTAAATTTTATATACTTTTATTTCAATTAATAACCAAGAATAAAGAAGAAAAATATTCAGAATAGTTAATATGATAAAATAAATAAACCTAAGCAAGATTATCCACAACTTCTATTTGACCAGATATATCAATGAATACAATATTCTTCTCTATCCTCAAGGAATGTTTTTTTAACAGATTTCTTCCATTTCTAATCCCACTTTTAGATTAGTTTCCATAATATAAGCCATTTCACAAAAAAGTGTATCCTTTTCTCTTATACATTAGAATAATATAATTAGGGCCTCCCTGGTGGCAAAACGGGTTAAATCTCAGCCTATGCACTAGCCACAGCCACTGCAGCACGAGTTCGATCCCCGGCTGTGGAGCTTCCCACGTGGCGGGGCAGACCTCTCCTGCCTTGCCCACCGCTCCCCTCAGCATTGTACTTCAGTAGATCCGCCTGTTTCGCTCCCCACTCTGTCTCTGCTGAATCCTCTCACCCCTCCCAAACCTCCGGCCTACACCCCAGCTCTTGTGTGCATAAATAAATAAGTCTTTTTTTAAAAAAGAATAATATAATTAATAAAGGAACAATAAAAAAATCCTTATTAGGGACATGATCTCAGAGTCAAGGGAGAAACTGCTTTTCAGTCTCGGAGAAGTGCCTATATACTAAAGGTCTATATACTGTTTGGTCTGAATATGAATTTTAATACCACTTAGTCTGAATATGAACTTTCTGGATATTAAATGTAAACTAGAAGTATCACATGATCAGCCAACAGTTATTTGTTATGTACCCTCATGGCAATGCAAAAAGGTCAATGATATTAAACACCACCCATGGGAGGACACTTAAATAAACGCTGCAAGACTGAACTGCCACATACCTAAGTGATGCTCATGTACTCTAACAACTTCGCAAAGTCCAGGGTCTTCAGAATCCAGGGGCAAAATTCCTGAAAATAAGAATGACAAATACAAGGGAAACAAAACAAAACAAAACTGAATCCATGTCTAATGCGACACTGGTAAGTGTCGGTCTAAACCTGGTTCAGTGGAATCCTGGAGAAGATTCCAGTAGTTACTGTGTGGGAAAGGGAAACAGCCATCTCGGTGTCTGAGAGGAACACTACACCAACTGTCTGTCCTCTTTTTCTTTCTTGTTTCACTTCTGCGTTAAACACAATGGCCGCGCACAGACCCCGCCTGAGTCGCAGGGCATCGGGTTCCTCACTACAATTACCGCTGACCCCTAGCAACCCTCCAAGTTTGGTTCCCTCATATACCTCAGTTTGCTTCCAATAAAATCCCATTTTTCCCCCTAAGCTAGTCTGATTTTATTTTTAGTCTCTTCTAAGAATGTTGAGGACACAGTGTCACTGACAGAAATAATAACTCTCTAGGAAACACCTGAGTCAAAGGCAATACCTTAGGAAGCTGATGAAAACTTTTGGACAAATCCTTTTTTAGGCTAAATAGTTTCTAAGTTTATATGAATATCTTTCTATGCCTATTGTCCACTGAGAAATGGCAATTTTAAACACGACTAAAGTCATACTATGTTTACTGTATGACTGTCTAAGATACAGTATAAACATATAATTGCAAAATAGCACTAACTATGGATTAAAAAGAATAGTAAATTGAACGTGTCCAATAAGACTTTAGTTTTATAAGAAGAATACGGGAGAGGCCAGGCACAACCCCAGTCAGACCTGAGACTGGAGCTTCTGTGCGGCCAGCTCAGTCAGGGTCTTCAAGCAGAGACCTGTGACTTCTGTCTCGAGGTTTCGATCTCGCCCTAGACGAGGGGTGGCCGGGAAAGGGCCTGACGCCCAGGGTCACTGGTCATCTTCCGCTGTCCTACTAGTCCGCAGCAGTCACTCAGCAGAGGCTTTGAACAAATATTCCATTGAGATCCCACTCCCAGTTCTCTGCATCAGTGGGTACTTGAGAGATCTCAAAAATCAGAACAGTACTTATAGGTGGAGCAAGGCCACAATAAACACTAATAATTGTATAGGAAAAAGGAAGAAATGACAACACAGATGCCTTAAAATAGAACTATGAACTCTAACTTACCGACTACTTCATCATCTGGTTGAAAGAAGGATACCTTGCTTCCAACTAAAGAGTGGAGAAAATGAAGCTTTAGTATTATCAGGTTATTTACTGTAATTCTAATTTGCTAAAATAAATAAGAGCCACGGATTTCTAAAAAAATCACGAACTTCTAGGATATTTTGATGGTGTTATATCCACTTCAGATCTGAATTTTTTACAAAAGCGGAGCCACGTGGCTGCTGACATCCCAGAAGACGCCTCTCCTCAGGGAGGTGTGGAGAAACAGAGGGAGAGAATCCTGGCACTGGGAGCAGTGGTTGCTCTCCGGCGCTCCTGAGGCTGGCCCAGTTTTCTGCCATTATTTTAGCTGCAGAATCGCAGACATGTAACAAGGAATTCTGGTAAGAGCCACATAAAAATTAATTTGGGGTGATGGAAAAAATTCAGACTGGTGTCAAGAAATTTTTTTTGAGCTATAGAGAAATTACACAGTCGCATTTTCTCTGCACGTGAAGCAGAAAGGTCTCTATCATCAGTTAATTCTTTATTTTTGCACAGATAGTTTACAAGGGGAAGGAGGAGGAAAAAATGACACGTTAGAACGCTTACTGGGCTTGGCCCTTTAAGTGTATTATCTCACTTAACCTTCACGGTCTATCCATGTGGTAGGTGTTGTAATTCCTATTTAGTAGACAAGGAAGCTGAGGGGAAGCAGTGCCACAGGTGGCAGCCTGAAATCCACAAGTGGGCGCTCTGACCCTGGCACTCATTTGCTGGTACTCAGCAAGTAGCTCTCAAGTCCTGCTGTCCAGCTCCTTCGCGCTCTGCTGCTTCTTTGGGTCCCCCCCCCCCCCCC